>CAUYRT010036057.1:0-155182 GCA_963574885.1 Lepilemur ruficaudatus
ACAGAATGGGAGAAAATATTTGCTCTTTACACGTCCGCAAAGGTCTGATAAAAAGAATCTACCTAGAAGTCAAAAGAATTAACAAGAAAAATCAAACAACCCCATTTATAAATGGGCAAAGATGAACAGAAACTTTTCCAAAGAAGACAGAATAATGGCCAGCAAACACATAAAAAAAAGTTCATCATCTCTAATCATTAGAGAAATGCAAATCAAAACCACAATGAGATACCACCTAACCCCAATAAGATTGGCCTCTATCAAAAAATCCCAAAACAACAAATGCTGGTGAGGATATGGAGAGACAGGAATACTCTTACACTGCTGATGGGACTGCAAATTGGTGAAACCTTGTGGAAAAGAATTTAGAGATTCCTCAAAGAGCTAAAAATAGAATTACCATTCTATCCAGTAATAGCATTATTAGGCATCTACCCAAAAGAGCATAAGACATTCTATTATAAAGACATCTGCATCCGAATGTTTATGGCAGCACAATTCACTATCGCTAGGTCGTGGAAACAACCCAAGTGCCCATCAGTTCATGAGTGGATTGTTAAAATCTGGTATATGTTTACAATGGGATATTACTCAATTTTAAGAAACGACAGTGAGCTAGCACTGCTTATATTATCCTGGATTAAGCTTAAGCCCATTATTCAAAGTGAGTTGACACAAGACCTGAAGAATGGGCCCCACTTGTACTCGCCATCGAATTGGTATTGACTGATTAACACTGTGGTGCTCAAATGGTGGTAGTGTTCATTAGGGATTTGGGGGGTGGGGGGTAGACTCACATCCAAGAGATGTGGTGAGCACTGTGAAGGGGAGGGGCATGCTTGAAATGTATTTGGGGATGGGCATTAGGGGTCTCAATAGGCGGTAGGAAATCCTCTAAAACTGATTTATGTGAATAGCTGTATGATTTGGTAAATTTACTAATAATCATTTAATTGTACACTTAAAATGGAGTAAAGACATGATATGTAAATCACACTTCAATAAAGAAAAAAAAATCGTTGTCAATTGATTTTCCACAAAGGTGCTCAAGTATTTCAGCATGGAAAACATACTCAACAAATGGTCCTGGATCAATTGCATATCCATGTACAATACATTACCTTGAATCTTCACATCTGACACACAAACTAACTCAAAATGGATCAGATAACAAATAGATAACAGTATAAATCTCTAGAAGAAAATATAAGAGAAGGTCTTGATGACTGGGCCAGGTGACGGTTTCTTATGTATGAAGAAAGCATGAACCATGGCCAAGAAACTTATGAAAAAATGCTCAACGTCTTTAAACATCAGGGAGAAGCAAATCAAAACCATAATGAGATATCACTTATCTCCAGTGAGAATGGCCTTTATCAAAAAGTCCCAAAACAATAAATGTTGGATGTAGAGAGATAGGAACACTCCTACACTGCTAGTGGGACTGCAGACTAGTGCAAACTCTGTGGAAAGCAATATGGAGATACCTTAAAGCGATACAAGTAGATCTACCATTTGATCCAGGAATCCCATTACTGGGCATCTACCCAAAAGAACAAAAGACACTCTATAAAAAAGATACCTGCACTCGAATGTTTATAGCAGCACAATTCTCAGTTGCAAAGATGTGGAAACAACCCAAGTGTCCATCAATACATGAGTGGATTAATAAAATGTGGTATATGTATACCATGGAGTACTATTCAGCTATAAGAAACAATGGCAATATAGCATCTCTTGTATTATCTTGAATAGAGCTGGAACCCATTCTACCAAGTGAAGTATCCCAAGAATGGAAAAATAAGTGCCACATGTACTCACCAGCAAATTGGTTTCACTGATCAACACCTAAGAGCACATATAGGAGTAATAGTCACCAGGCATCGGGAAGATGGGAGCGGGGAAGAGGGGATGCATATGAGTGCAATGAGCACCATCTGGGGGATGACCAGGGAGCAGGGGCAGGGGCAACATACATAACCTAAACATTTGTACTCTGATAATATGCAGAAATAATAAAAAATAAATAAATAAAAGAAACAAAATGTTTAATTTGTCCCTCATGATAATTAAAATTTCTGATATTCAAAAGACACCTGTGATTTGATTTTAAAAAGGGGTAGGACAGAACTTATGTAAGTGACAGAAATGTTGTATATTTTAATTCTGGTACAGTTGTATGGCTTAAAAATTATGAAAAAAATGAAAAGACTACTCATAGACTAGAAGAAAATGTTTGTATAATAAAATACATATCTGATTTGTACACAGAATATATAAACAACTCTTACAACTCAACAATAATACAGCCCAAGGAAAAAGGGCAAATGGTTTGACATACCATTCGACAAAAAATGATATATGGATGGCCAACAACAGCAGGAAAAAAGGCTCAATTCAATTAGTCATCTGAAAAATATGAATTAAAACACAAGATGCTCTATATGATCACTAGAATAGCTAAAATTAAACATACAGATAATACAAAATGTTGGTGAAGACACAGAGAACCTGGAGCTCTCATACATTGCTGGTGGGAATGCAAAATGCTACAGAAACTTTGAAAGATATTTCTTCATTTAGTTGTTTTCACCATGGTGTTGTTTTTAGAGATGGGGTCTCACTCCATTTCCCAGGCTGGAGTGCAATGGCGCAATCATAGATCATGTCAGCTTCAAACACCTGGGCTCAAGGGATTTTCCTGTCTCAGTCTCCCAAGTAGCTGGGACTACAGGCACATGCTGTAATACCTGGCTGAAAACAGTTCTCCAATTTCTTATAACATTAAACATGCACTTACCCTACACTCAGTAATCCTACTCCTAGATATTTGCCAAAGGGAATGACTTAAAAGGAACAGAAATGTTCTGTCACCCATAAATGCGTGTTTTAATTCTGGTAGCAGTTGCGTGGCCATTAAAATTCACTGAAATATTTGCTTAAAAAAGGATGAATTTTGTTGTATGTATATTATACTCAATCATAAAAAGTAAATTAAAATGCAAATGAAAAATTGGAAAAAAAATTTGTGCTATGTGTGTCTGAGGTAAAGAGCTATTAAAATCAATGCAAAAAGAAGGGTACAAATAAAAGAAATATTTTAATAAAAAATCTGCAAGTGACATGAACTTCCAATACACAGGGCCAATTATATGAACCAAGGTCAGCCCCAATAGTAATCAAATAAAAGCCAATTAAAATGAGATCACATTTCTCACTAGAAAATTGGCAAAGATTTAAAAGACAAAATAGTAATATCCAGATGGTTGAGGATCTTCCCAAGAGGCTTTCTTTATACTTCTTGTGGGAATTAAAATGGCATACCCTATCTTGGTTGGAACCTTCATAGATACTAAGAGCTTCCGAATCTCAATAATAAGAAAACAAACAACTCATTTTTTTATTAAAAAATAGTCAAAAACAAGTCAGATTTATGGATGACAAAGCTAAACATACGAAAAAAAAGCACAACATCATTACTCATTGGGGAAATGTAAATTAAAACCATCGTAAGACACCATTACATAACTATTAGAACAGCTAAAATTAAGGCTGACCACACCAGGTGTTGACAATTATATGAAAGAACTGAAACTCTCATATATTGCTTGTGGGGATGTGAAATAGTACAACCATGTTGGAAAATAGTTCAACAGTTGTTTTTAAAAGTTAAAATACACCTACCATATGAACTAGCTACAATTACTCAACTCTGTCGTTGTGTAAAGCAGCCACAGACAATATGTAAAAAGTTAATGTGGCTATGCTTCAAAAGAACTTTATGAGCAAAAATGGCAGGTGGGCTGGATTTGGCCCATGGGCTATAATTTGTCATCTCCTTCAACTCCTGTTTCAAGTACTGCTTTAAGTATGTTCAACAAAATTTGATCTGGTACGTTTCCATTTTCATTTAGTTAGAAATACTGTCTAACTTTTTTTCATTTGTTTTTTGATCCATGGTTTTCTTAAAAGAGTATAATTTAGCTTTCAAATATTTGGGGATTTTACAGATAGCTATCTTTCAGTTATTGATATCTAATTTATTTCTCGCGGGGTCAGAGAACACAGTTTGATTTGAGTTCTTTTAAATTTATTGAGACTTGTTGTATGGCCCAGCAAATGATCTATTTTGGTAAATGTGTGCGTTCATTTGAAAAGAATGTGTATCCTGCCATTGGTGAGTGGAGTGTTTTATAAATATGTATTAGGTCAAGTTGATTCATAGTGTTTTTCAAGTCTTCTAAATCTTTATTGATTTTCTGTCTACTTATCCTACAATTACTAAGAGAGGGATATTTAAATCTCTAGCTATAATTATGGATTAGTTCATTTTTTCTTACAGTTCTATTAGTTTTTGCTTTTTTAAATTTTTAAAAAAGTTTTGTTTTTAACTGATATATAACTGTACATATTTATGGGATACAATGTGGTGTTTCAATACATACATTGTGTCATGATCAAGTCAGTCTCATTAGCATATCCATCACCTCATATGTTTACTATTTCTTTGTGGTGAGAACATGCAAAATCCTCTGTTTTAGCTACTTTGAAATATATAATACATTGTTATTAACTGTATTCACCCTACTGTACAATAGCACACCAGAACTTATTCCTCCAATCTAACTGTAACTTTGTATCCACTGACAAACCTCTCCTCATTCTCACCTCCCTCCTACCCTCCCTAGCCTCTGGTAACTACTATTCTATTCTCTACTTCTATGAGATCAACTTTTTTAGATTTCACATTTACGCGAGATCATGCAGTATTTGTCTTTCTCTGTCTGGTTTATTTCACTTAACATAATGTCCTCCAGGTTCAACCACGATGTTGCAATGACAGGTTTTCCTTTTCTTTTATGGTATTTATTTTTCTCTGTCTGAAGACTCTCTTTAATATTTCTGGTAGTGCATGTCTACTGATCACAAAATTTTTCCACTTGAAAATACTCTTTATTCATCTTTTTTGAAAGATCATTTTGCTGAGTGTAGAATTCCAGACTGATTTAAAAAAAAAAATTATTTCAGTACTTTAAAGATATTGCTCCACTCTCTCTCTTGCTTGCATAGTTTCTGACCAGAAATCTGTCATCTTTATGTTTATTCTTCTATGTATAAGATATCATATCTTTTTTCTCTGTCTCTTTATCACTGATTTTCAGCAATCTGATTATGATGTGTGCCTTAGCATAGTTTTCTTCATGTTTCTTGCGCTTGGGGTTCATTGAGGTTCTTAAATTTGTGGGTTTATCACTTTCATCAAATTTGGAACATTTTTGGCTATTGAGTCTTTTAATACTATTTTTCCTTTCCCTCCCTTCTTTTAAGTGCCCCAATTATATGTTTATTAGACTGCCTTATTTTTCCTGCAGACCACTGATAATTTGTTAAATTTGTGTGTGGGAGGGTGGGGGTTCTATCCCTGTTTCAGTTTGGATAATTTCTATTGCTGTGTCTTCAAGTTCACAAATTTTTCCTTTTGCAAAATGTGATCCGTGTGTTTTTCATGGCATATGTTATAATTTTCATTTCTATAAGTTCAATTTGTCTAGGTCCTTTTTGTGTCTTCCACGTTTGCACTGTACTTGTTCAATTTTTCCTCTAGGTATTGAACACATGTAATACAGTTATAATAACTGTTTAATGTCTTTGACAATCGATCCAGACATTGTGAATTTTACCTTGTTCAGCGTTTTATGTTTTTTGTTCCTATAAATATTCTTGAGCTTTGCTATTGCATGCAGCTTAGTCACTTGGAACCAGTTTGGTCCTTTTGCATCTTGCTTATAAGATTTGTTTGGCAAGATCAAAGCTCCAATTAGTTTAATGCTTTTTCTTCCCTAGTACTGAGGCAAGGGCAAGACCCTCTACTCAATACTTCATGAATTATAAAGTTTTCCAGTTTGACTGGTAGAAACAGGCAGTATTTCTGGCCCTGTACGAGTGTTGGATACTGTTTCCTTTAATCCTTTCAGTTGGTTCTTTTCTTGGTTTTGAGTAGTTTCTTTACATGCACGTGGTGATAAGTACTCCGGTGGATGCTGAAAGGGATCCCTCTGCAGCTCTTTGGATCAGTTACTCTGAGAAGCTTTCTCTCTCTGATATTTTTCCGTGCGTAACCTAGCCTCCTTGTCTTCCCAGATAGTCAGCACTACACCTTCAACTCAGGGAGTCCTCTGGGCTCAACCTGCTTTTCTCAGAGATTGTTCTTAACAATATTTTATTCATGGGATAGTACAGTATTTGAAACATAAGGAGATTCCACAGAAATTAGATCAAACAAATTATTTTGGTTAAAAATATGACTGCTTTTGCCATAACAAATTAGAGGCTTTTCACTTTAGTGAGGAATTCATAGAAATATATCCAGACCTCTTAGCCTCATAGAATGTTTATGAATCAAATTATCATTGATACCATTGATTTTCTTAAAGAAAATATCAAATCATTCACAATGGGCCATTGGCTTTAAGAGATCACAAGATGAACACCATTTATACAACTTTTCAATGGTGATAATACAGGTCACTATAACTATGTATTTGAATTAGTATAAAGATATGTGCAAATATATAAGCAATTATATTGAAAATCCGTTATGTCAGTGTTACTTAAATTAATATGTATCAAAATCACCTGGGGAACTGGTTTACACACTAAGAAATTATGATTTCACCAATGCCCTCCAGATACTTCTACTGGGATTAATTCACAGGTCAAATTTAGGTGCTCAGTTTCCTCCTGCAAAACGAAGGAAAATGGTTATTCTATGCCTCACTGGGTTGTTATGGGACTCAATGAAATAATACATTCAAAGAATGTAATTCAGTGGTTACATATAATAAGTGCTTAAATATTATAAATATTATGCAAAATAGATTCTCCTTGAGGCAAGCTATACATCCACACAAAAGATAATTTATTGTTTGCCTTTAGACAGCCAATAACCTACACCTAATCTCTCACATTTCCTGTTACTCTAACCTAGAGTAGTGTCTAATGACAGTTAAATTACTAAGAATTTAGAAAAGTAGAAGTTTTCTATTAACAGATGTAAATTAAGTAATTGGGGATTAGAACTACCGTGGAAAATAGACAGGTGAGGATAACTGGGAAGTGGGCTGAGTTTAACTACAGGAGTCATACAAAGTATCTTCTTCAAGAAAGTGAGTCACAGGGGGTGTTCTGCTTGGAAGATTTCTTCATAATATTGTGAGAACCCAAGTGATTCTTTTCTCTAGGCACCTGAGAACTTTTAACTTGTTTTATTTTCTTTCATTTCCTTGGGTGGAACTAAGACTCAGATAATAGCAGATATGGGAATATCAGTATTAGAAAAGATCTACTTGTTCTAACACTTACCCAGGAAGCCAGGTTTTTGCTAGCTATGTTAAGTTATAATTCTGTAAAAATGCCTCAGGTGAACTTAAGGTGCAAGTCTCTAAAAGCTCATGTGGGAGCATTAGGTTTCTATTAACAGACTCTAGTCAAGCTATACTTTATTCTCATAATGTACCAGGTAATATAGGTCAGTAATAGAAGTGGGAAAATCCCATGATCGCCTAAAAATCAGATCAAGCCTGAAGGTATAACTGTCTAAAAGTGAAAGTATCCACTATAAAATGTAGTTCAAACAATGAGATCCCCCTTATTTCTTTATTAGTGCCCCATAATATGTATGTCTGGGGGGGTGATTTTATTCATTAATAACCACCCCTCTATAATGTATTAAGATCTTAGAAGGTGTAGTTCACTACTTTGCATAAGACATGATGGGAATTTCAATAGAAAAAGAGCAGTAAATCCTCCCAAATGTCCAACAAATTAAAAAAGAAAACTCAAAATTCCTTAGCAGTACCTTAGCTATATCTTAAACAAACAAATGAAAGATTTACTTGTTGTCTCAGATGTGAAGGCTTTGCAATCTACAGTTAAGCATATTCAGGATGTATTATTTAGTAATATAAGTTATTATGAAAAAAATATAGATCTGATGTTCAAAGATCCAAAACAATACTGTATGCTTGCTATTTTCAATGATAGATTTATTAGTATCAACAACAGTAATTTTACCTGCTAGTAATTAACGTTTAAGGCACTTCCCAAATTTGTGATATTGTACAATAATACATGCAAGTGTGCTTTTTAGTTTGGTTAATGACATGTAGAATCAATTTTCCTATGTCCAAAAATCTAGCTATATAATTAACAGAAAAAAATCATCTCATGGAACTGAGGCATCACAGGGGCACTTACTTTGTAGATTGTGTATGCGTGTAGATTGTAGGAGGAAAATGTTTTGCTGAAATAAAGGTAAGAAAATGATTGCACTAGTTACAAAAGCTGAAATTGTGTTTTATTTTCAAAACAACTTTCATTTTAATAAGAGTGATGTTAGATACTTTTTCCACACCATTTACCTAGCTCTTCTCTTTATTCAATTATTTTGCAGTGATAAGTCAAATACCATTTAGTTTGCTAAGGTTTGTGTAGAACCATTTGTTGGAATCAAAAATGATTTATGGCATAAAAATTTCTGTGTACTTGGTATAATTAATTATATTTATAGCAGACAGTAAATATTTCTGTACATATTAATTACACTTTAGCCATTATACCTGAGAACAGATAGATTGATTTAAATATTAATAGCATAGCAGCAAAGGACATCATTGTTAGTAAAGTTAGAACATGGTACTAACAACATCCATTTTTTTGGAAAGACATAAAAATCAAGTATTTTTGTGTTAAATAAATGATTTGAATATATACATATATATGTGTATGTGTATGTATATATATAAATGTGTATATATATGTGTGTATGTGTTCATATATATATGTGTGTGTGTGTGTGTGTGTGTGTATAGAGACAGAGAGACAGAGAGAGACAGAGAAAAAGCCTGCTGCTTCAATTTTACCTAATAAACCAATTCTCACTTTTAAAAAATGATGCATCTTTTGGAGATACAGTATTTTATTGGATTATTTAACTTAGTCTATAAAGTCCAAGTTTTTTCCTCACAGATGCTTGTGGTAGGTGATAAAACACTGGTGTTCGGTTTGAAGCAATCACGAATAGTGATTGTGAGTAGATGTAGCTTGTGAGTAGATGTATTTTCCTTCCTAAGGAGGTTGTTCTGTGCACCTCAAAGACATTCAACATCAGGCCTATTGAGAAATCATCACTGAATGCAGGGTGGATTTAACAGTAGCTTCCTCACAGGTTTATGTGTTTAATTAGCTGACAGAACAGATGAAACAGTAGGGGCTGAAGACATGCAAGAGAAAATAACGTGAAAGTGTAGTACAGTTCTTACTGTGTCAAGCACTATTAATAACAAAAATGAAGATGAGAATTAATTGTAATTTTTTCATTTTTTAAAAAATACAAATTCCATAATTCGCCTGGTTATAATAAATTGCAGATCCCACAAACCACTCATGCAGTAATAAAATTGCTCCAGTTTCAGACAGTATACCTGAGTTCAGGTCAGTGAAGGCAAATGGAAAAATAGGTATAAGGTTGTGGCCCTGCAGGTAGCGAATGAAACTGAGATTAATGCGGTCTAACTTTAGCTCTCATTTTATGTTTTAAATATATGAACGGGAGCTCAGAAAATAGTTTTCACATGTCACACTCTGTTGTATCCCAGATATTACATATTTTTTTTGCTTTTCAATGAAACTCTCTTGTATTTTAAAAATACACATATTCAAAACAGTGCTTTTACATGTATGTATATGTGTTTTTATAGGAAATAGCCACACAAATATATAATGTTAATAGCTTACAAATATATTATTAAAACATAGAAATATTTTAAAATCAATACTGTTATAGCTTGCTACCATAAAAAATATGAGCTATAACAAATCTTATTTAAGAAAATATTTTATTAGTTTAAGCACTAAGTTCACAGTTAAATTTTACATGGTGATTATCAGTAATGGTAAAAATGAACTTTGCCAAATTCAAAAGCCCTTTAAATCTCTTGGATTAAAGCCAAGTGGGAGTTTAATTTCTTTTCAGATTTTTTAAAAAAGGAAAATAAAAGAAAAAAGGAAGATCCTATTTTAAGAGGAAAAAACGGCTTTGAAGATATCATAGCAAAGATTCTGGGGATTCTTGGATAACAAATAGCTTACAAAATGGAATTTTTGAAGCACTAAATGCAAATAATTGCAAAAAATTTAAATTTGGACATGACTAACTTTAACATGAAGTGCTTGGAAAACTGTATGATAATTGTTGCAGGGTCAAAAGCAGGTGGCAAATGGGCGAACTATTCTCTCAATCCCAAATAATAATCATACATTAACTTATATTAGCTGCTCCTTAACATGGTCAAGTCACGCATTTGGATTTTCTGCTTTGTACTTCCTTGTATCTGTGGTAGGACTAGCAAGTCCCACTGGCCATTAGGTTTTCATAGTTGGAGCATCTGGAATTTGCCTGATCTGGAACCCTAAGTGCCCCCAGACCTATTCTAGCTGAGTATCACAATAGAGTGGCCAAAACTCCTTCATCCAGGAAGTTTATCAAAAGCCCTTCTAGGCCTGCAGATGCTGGTACACCAATGAAAACCCAAATGTAGATTTGAATACATATCAAGCATTTGGATGAGAAGGGTTATTTGAGGGAAAAATCAATATTCTAAGACCAGTGCTATTCAGACCTGAGCTAGATCACCTGCACTCACATGGCTAGCAAGAGTCTAGGGTTTCCAGAATCAATGTGGGAACCTGGCATGTGGCCAGAGTAGCCCTGTTGCATATACCAATTAGTATGCATGCCTTAGTATTAGATATGGTTACACAGTTAATTTCCTTTTTGAATTAATTCGAAGAAGAGATGGCAGGCACATTTATTAAAGTTCTGGACATCATTGGACATTAGTTAAAAGCTAAAGCCCCTCTCCATAAGGAAAACCATAAGCTTCTTGAAGGTCTGGGTGTGGGAGAGTCCCTGAACCTCAGGATAAGAGTTGCTGTCAACAGATGGCTACTACTGTTACTAATATTTTAGTCTGAAAGTGGTGCTTTTTTCCCAGTAATATATCTGGGATGGTTTATTGTGCCCTTTGCCTCTGAAACATGACAAAACTGGCTTTTATTTTGGGAGCTAAGTTCCTCCAGCAACTTAGGCTCTTGGGGGACATAATTCATAATTTAGGTCTACAATTTTATGACTAGTGCAATCTTTGATGAAGAAAGATACAGTAATAATAGCATCATTTACTGAGTATGCTCTGATGGGTGCTTTATATAGATTACCTCATTTAATCCTCACAGCTCTCTGAAGTAGGACAATTCCTGTCCCCATTTTACAGGTGAGGTTAAATAATTTGCTCAAGGCCACAGAGCTAGAGTGGTAAATCCAGGACCAGATACCATGAAATCTGACTCCAAGCCCTATGACCTCGGTAACCACAACAGGGAAGTCATCTCCTCATGCTTCTTTTGGTTGTCTTAATTCTGCTCTCCACATTTCAAATGGATAAGACTCCTCAAAAGACTACCTCCTGTCTTTTGTCTTAATTTTCTGCTCTACTTCATCTTCTCATTTTCTGTTTTAAGATACCCTGTCTTGTATTCTTTTCTTATAACTTCTCAGAAAAGTTCTGACAGAGACACTAGATGGGGGAGTGAGTGTGGGGAGTTGCTGATGCTATTTAGATGACACCGAGAGAGGTGGAGTCTGATTTGTTAATTATGGGGATTATTGCAGTTTTCTTTCTATCCACTTTAATCTTCCACTAAATAGCGAAGGTATCAACACAGAACCACTTCTGAATAACTGTTCATCTGTAAGATCTAAGAGAGGCAGTTCAAGAATAAGTGAAAATGAGTTTGAAAAGACAGGTTTGTGCATATAGGACAGGAGAGGTGAAGAAATTATATAACTGGTGCATGAATTAAGTTTGTCCAACTGTTGCTATCAAAGAAGCACTGCCTTCTATTTTGTTTCTTGTGTGTTTTCTCTTACTTAGAAACATTTGTAAATATTTATTTTTTAAATAAACTTTTAAGATATAAATATAATGGAAAAATATTTAAAGTAAAAATTTAAAGTTACCTAACAGTGTAATACTACCTAAGCATTTCTATTATATTAAATAACTAAACAATAATTATTTGATCTTTGCAGCCAGTAAATCATCATGAACTCAATTTTTATCAAAAACAGACCAAATAATTGAAAGGCAAGACAAAAGCATGATTTGAAGTACAGAACAATTGATATTTGAATAACTTTATTTCAGAGAGAAGGTTTACTTTAATTAAAATAATGTAACACCATTAACATTTTATTCTTCAAAATAGTCTATATGGTAAGCATTGTCCTTTTTTAGAAATTAGGAAAATAAAAAAAGGCTATGTTGTATTCAGGATCTCAAAGTAAATCCATAAAATAAGCCATCTTTACACTAAGAAAATTAAATGGAAAATTGGAACAATCATCCATATAATAAAATCCTAAACTATCATTTTTTGCATTGATTGCATTTTATTCAAGTGAAGGGTTTTTTTTCCTTAAGAGCAAATTCTTAAAATAAGTTTTTTTTCTCTTTAAGAATGGCATTATTTAATTATGGAACAAGTAAAGAGGCTTTAGACTGACTCACATAACATTTCTTTTGGAATGTCTATTTAAAGGAAGTAATACAAGAAAAAAAATCACAGCATGGCAGCTATGTTAATGACTGATAAAAAATAATTTAGAAGACATTTTTTTCCTGTACACATTAACCCTCAAAACAACTAGATTAAATAGCTGCTTTTGATAACTATACTTTCCAAAATTTTCCAAAAATGAATTCAAATGTCCAAACTTGAAAACTATATTTCACAGCATTTACAACTAATAAATTATTCTGAGATTTATTTAATAACAAATTGATTTTCAAAAAAGGTTTTTGAACAGAAATACAGAAATTAAATACAAAAACTAGAAGCGTATCTGTAAGTGCCACTGAGAATAGGAAGCAAATATACATTATCATTTGTAAAACCATACACAACTCTTTTCTCTATAAAGGGACTAGAGAATAGAAACTATAGCTTATCCCTTTACCCTCCTATTTGCCTCTTAAAAAAATAATCTAACTTCTTTGTTTCCTAACAAGCAATGTGAAAACACAATACTATGTGATTTTCCTGCAGGAACTATTTCCTTTTCTTAAATCACAGCATGATCTTGGAAGTCTCCTTGTTCTTAACTTTCTATTTTGGCACATGAGCAATTCAAGGAAAAAGAATTCTGTGTTTTTTTTTTTCTCTCTCTCTCTCTCTTTCTGTTTCTTTTTTTTCCTCCTGAGGAAAGGGTGAATTGGCTTGAAGCTGTGAGATGAACTTGAACACATTATGACAACTGTTGGAATTAGTAAGTTGCTGTGATGACCCCCTGCCAGCTGGTGTCATTTGGAGTATGGGTGCCAGAGAAGTTACAATGGGTATGGGCACCCTCTTGCATAAAAAAGAGAACATTATAAAACAAACACATTGATGGGCCAAAATGTAAAATCCAAAGAAATAAATTAGCTGGGAACAGAAGTAGATGCATGGACTCTGGCAGCTTAGCTCTTTTCTTCATCAGAGGTTTCTTGTTGAATATTTTTTTGGAGAAATGTAATGATGTAGTGAATAAGCAAGACTCTGGTGACCACCAGACACTGTTGTTAGTTCACCATTTTGGAAAATATTCACGAAACTAATGTGGGACTGGTTGACATAATGCGCTCTGAATTTGCCCAGGATAAAGAATGATGGGCACAAACTTAGGTTCAGATGGCAGTCACAGGTAAAGAGAATTAGGTGTAATTAGTATTTGGTCAATAAAACTTGTTTGAGCCATTAATAGCTTGCCCTTTGGTATAAGAATTTTCCATACCACACAAAATTGCTTTGACGCCTGTGCTTCAAAAAACACTGTCCTATGTGGAAAAGTACTTGACATCTGTATTTTCTTGCTAAGATTCAGATTGTATCAAATGCAAAGTTTATTTGAAAAACATAAGATATGAAATGGTCCTTTTTATGTATTGTAATTGGAAGCATTCATTAGATAGTATGAAGAAACCAGAATCAGAGAACTGCACAAATAGATTTTGTTTTCAAACAGAAATAATAATGTCCATCATTTCTGTTGTTGGCAATTTTAGGTAGAAAAAAGTTGGCTCTCTACTGATCATTTCAATAGAGCACAAAGTAACAGTTACACTATTCATATACTGTCAAGAAACAGGCCCTTCATACAAAACATCTTTTTTATTCTTGCTACATACCCCAGATATGAACTAGGTATTAAGGAGAAATATCATCCCAAATTATGCAGATGGTAAATGCTTCTCCAGAAAAGCACCAGTTTGATGTAAATTGCTCTCAAATGTCCAGGTGCTTAAAATTATTATTGGTAACATAATCAATGATTGGCATATAAAGATGTGTTTTGCACCTCATTTCTTAAAAAAAAAAAGCACATACTTTTAAATAACCATTTTATATATTCAGGCACAGAGGCATACCAAGACAAAAAGCCAGCATTTGTGTTGCTCAGAACTGCTTCAACATGTTTAGAAGTAATGTCAAGGTAATTGGGAATAATTTTCAAATCTATCTACATGATTATGGTACTGGAATCATTCTTTTAAGATAACCAGTCAACTTTTACTCATTGAGGCTCTTGCTACTACTCTGGTTGTTCTTTGATTGAGATGGAGGTGGGATCAGAATTGTCTAAGCTCTAAACTAAGTTCACTAACCTCTTAAGTTTAGCTCTCAAAGAAGCACAAGCAACTGACAGCTTATCATCTAAGTAGGTACAGCTACTCATGACTCAGACACAAACCTGGAAGTCACTTTCTCTGGAGGATGTGGTACAGACCCAGGAGATCTGCTATGAAGTGGCAATGGGTCTCTATTAATGACCAGAGGGCAGGATGGGGAATTCAGCAGCAGATGAGCATGGTCTCAAAAGGCAGACAGGAGAAGTCTGTCAGGGAAATCTGTATCTTGGCATTGATTTGGAAGTATATTCAGTCCATTTGCATGTAGTAGATCACAGCAATTGTTCCAAGATTGACTTCAGTGCCAAGGACGTTAATGAGAGCTTGGAAGGATTTCATTCTGAAAGAACTATGCTATGGGCAATGACAGAGATGGCTGCCTGGATAGAGGATATAAGACAGAAAACATGTGACCAAACTAAAGTAGAAGATCAGAGCTGGTAGGGGAGAATGTGATTTCTCAGAGTGATAAGCTAAAACTTTATAAATCCAATCCTCTCTGCCTCCTGGCCCAGATTGGCCCTCACAACTACACCAGGAAGAGCAGGCACAACCAAATGACTCCCTTCCTGAGAGAGGAAGGATTCAGAATCTGGAAGTCTGAGAAATATGCTCTGAAGCACACTGGCGGTGAAAAAAGGGAAGAGTTGACTTTGCAAAAAAACTGTCTTGCTTCCAACTGGCATCTCTTAATGGGTTCCTTCATAGACTATGCAAGTTTCACTTCAGAGGAAGTATTAATGGCAGACAAGAATGCCAGTAAAGTTCCCTAGCACCCACTTTATGGAAAACCAAATTTCATTAGTCCTAAGGGGTCATTAAGAGGAAAAGCAAATGAAAGGATCTCTGCCCTCCAGAAATTTTAAATCTAATGCCTGTGAAAAAAGCAATACTGAGGTCTCTTCCATGTGGAAGAAGTCAAGAGCTAATCATAGATATTATATGGAGCTGGAAATTTCTGACTGTGCTATAAATAATAACTGTGGGACTATTGTGTCAGGATAGTCCAACCCAGAGCTTTAAGGACCAATTCAATACCTGTATATAATGCAACAAGCCATATTTTAATACAGCAATGCTTAGCAGTTGCTAAACTATTGTGAAAACAAACAAATAAATTACAAAATACAAAGGAATAAGAAGGAAAAAGTAAAGGAAATCAAAAGTGAGGAGGCAGGAAAATCGTAAAACCAGATCTGTAAGCAGCACAGAAAATTGTTTTCTATATAACTATCAGAAGAGACCAGAGAAAGTGTAAGGTACCATCCGCAAGCTCCAGATGACCCTCCTGTATCCTCTCCCCAGGATAAGTCCAATATTCTAGTGAAAATATGTCTCCACATTCCCACTCTTTATTCTCAAATTTTGTCTTAAATCACTTAATAAATGTGCCTGTTATTTCAGCATTTTAGGAAAGCAAAGATCTATCTTATTTTGCTGTTGAACATTTTCTCAAACTACCCAGCATTCTTTTTCTGAACTGAACGTGCCACAGAAATCTATAAATTACAGTAATCAGAAATGGAGTTTTATAGAGTTTTTTTTTCCTGAGCTATTAAAAAGATTCATTATTAGATTCCTATTCAAAGCAAAAAAGATATGACCCCAAGGACTGCAGACAAATTTGGAGGAAGAACTCACTAAAAAAACTTTTTGTTTAAGAAGCAAAGCTTGGAAGAACTAATTTCTAAGTCCTAAGCCATGATATACAAATAAAACACAAAATACTAACTATGTGGTAAAAGTATAACCGCAAAGCATAATTTCAGAGCAACAAAAATTAAAAACAATGATTTTTTTTTGAGAGAGAGAAAACCAGTGATTGAATGAGAATCTGTAGTCAATCTTAAAAATTCTTAGTAATGTAATATTATATATAAGAAAAAATCAATTAGCCACACAAAAGACAATACATTTATCAGTCAGAGAGTAATGCTGTTCATAACATGTGTTTAATACAGTTCCTTATGGTCATAACCTTTATGATTTCTTATTGGGTATCTTCCAGAGATGGTAGCAGTAGATTTTTCTAAAACTTAAGACATTGCATCTGGGTTAACATCCTGAGAAGACATTATAGCTGAATTAAGATAGAGTAACCTGAATTCACTTTAATCTTCTCTACTGTAATAATTAGTTCATAATGGCAAGACACATTCAGTTATGCACAAATATTTGAGAGTACACCTGTCTATATTGCTAAGCATGGCTAGGAATTATTACATACCAAGTATTAGTATATCAAGTAGTCTTTTCACTGTGATAAATTGCACTCAAGAAATAGTAGCAAAAGTTTCAAAAGGGAAAAGTATATATCATAAATACATGGTCTTTATTAACAATAGAGAAATTCAATGTGAAAGAAGATCAGAAACTAAATTTGGCACATACATAATTCTGCATAATTGAAAACGCTATTTAATTTTTAAAGAAAATACTTACGTAAAAAACTGTTATTAAAATATCGTCTGACTAACCTTACTAGTTCACTTTTAGATATAAATCCCTTATCAAAGGAAAGTTTTTCTCAAACACTTTGAAAACACTTGAGCATTAGTACACACGCTTTACTTTAAAAGTAAAATTTTAAATTTGGATGCATATATATTGATACATATATATATATATATCCATATATATAACTGTTCATATTACTGGATTCTAAATGTGTGTGGTTTGGGACCTGATATTTTTCTTTAATTTGAACTTACTAGATTAAAAATAGAATTCACAGATGTAGTGATTCAATGTTATCTGAAGGATATTAAATATTAATCTGTATGTTAAGATTTACCTTAAATCTTACCTATTGTGCATATAAACAAGGAGGGCTTGTTACTTAGAAGGCCTATAATCAAAGGGGTTGTGACCATGAAGTGTAAGTTTTTAAGTTGTGTTCCATGCAGAGGTGCAAGAGACTGTGATCTTGTGAAGGAATGACAAGTAGATACTCTAGTTATTTTAACAGGGTGGTGTGACTGATTATTTTAATTAAGGTAACTAAACAGTAATCAAAATCAAATGCTTCAAAGCAGTCATCTTGCTGGGTATTAAACACTTATTTCAGTGATGCTGCCATTGTTCAAACCAGTATTGGGTGTCCTCTTTTGATAATTACCTTCAAAAGCCACTGTCTACTCTTTTGAACATTTTATATAACACAAAATCTTTGTCCTATAAAGGAAGATCTCTCTTTGGGAAACTGATATGGAGTTAAGTCTAGTGAACATGGATATATCTGCTTTGGATTTTAAAAGTATGACTGTAAAATAAGAATTTTTTTCTAGCAGCTAATAAACTCACTTTGAAGGCAATTCCAAAAGAAGAGTCTGATAAATGTTTTGAGCACTGGGGAGGGAGGAGGGCATTGGCTTCAATGAGACGTATATAGACTTTTTAAATAACTGCTATAAAAAACACCATCCAAAATGTCTCATTGCTTCATGGTCAATAACTTTGTAAGAAGAGACAGAGGAATAATGTTCCTATGACTTTCCTACTAAATCTATGAAATCTGACTTTCCTATGAAATCCCCAATGGGACCTAGGACTTTAACACATAGACTGAATATAAAGCGATTTGACTTCTCAAATTTTCCTTCTAAGAAGTATTTTGGCATTTCAGAATTGTCTTAACAGATGTTTATAATTTCCCTATGCTGAATGAGAAAATCAATGCATTTGCTCTGTGAACGTGGGCTGAGCATGATTTGGAAGGCCTTATCAGGTCAAAAGAAAGCTTTGGCTTCTATACACAAACATCTCTTGGATATTCTGATGAAACTGAAGAGAGTCCTACTAATAGTTTATTTTCACCCCAAGGAATCATAGCAAAACTGTAGCTTAGATATCCAAATATTTTCATGTGAAAACTTCAGGGAGAAAGTCAAGCAATCTTAAAATTTTACAAAGTCCTAAGTGAAATATTGTAAAATCTCCTGACTTGGGAAATTAAATTTTCTTAAATCTTTCAAAAGTAGAATTCAGATAAAAGTAAGTTTCTGAAAGAGAAGAACCCTCATGCAGAAAATGCTATATTGGGTCCTCTACCAATTTCGGACATGGCAATTGAAACATTTTGGCAAAATTTGTTCTGCGGAATCTACCACAAATAAACATTATAAGTTAGATGTGTTTGAAAAGAGATGATTAAAATCTTACTATCCACTCAATATTAAAAATCCAATATCTATTTCATTGAAATAAAATTTCTCTTAATATAATAACAATATTACTTCAACTTACATGAGAATTAACTCTTCCTTCTCTCCGCACCAAGGTAACATGAATATGACACATATCACTAGGGCAAGAATCATATTTAATCCAACATAAACTATTTTGTGGACTAGATATTA
Source organism: Lepilemur ruficaudatus (assembly GCA_963574885.1). Taxonomy (NCBI): domain Eukaryota; kingdom Metazoa; phylum Chordata; class Mammalia; order Primates; family Lepilemuridae; genus Lepilemur; species Lepilemur ruficaudatus. The sequence continues at coordinate 19,148 of CAUYRT010036057.1, forward strand.
ATAGCATTTAGTATTTTTGGCATGGTTACTCAATTTGAAACAATGATTTAATTTTTATTTTGATGTCAGGTTCATGGGACTGTTTAAGATGAAGTTTTTCTCACAAGGAAATAACACTTTGCATATAGATCACTATAATTTTGCAAGTTGGTCTTCAGAGGCTTTGGAATTTATAAGAGAAAAGCCTATTTTTCTTTAACACTTTGATAAATGGTTATTGAAGCAAAAAATATTAATGTGATTATGCATAGAGAATAAAATTCTATGAAATAGGTTGTTTTCTGTGTTCTAAACAATTTAAAAAGTTTGATAATTAGGTAAAATATGTAGCACTTTTCTTTCTTATATCCCTAATACAAATTGATTTAAAGAATTTTATATATTGTTAAAGTGCTAAATAAACAACAATTTAGGTAGAGTGGATAGTTGTTTATAAATATGTAAACATATGAAATTCTAGTCAGAGATCATGAAACCTTACTAATATTACCTGTAGTTTGATCAAAAAATGTCACATAATAAAAGGGTAAAATGGAATTAAATTTCAATTTTAAGGAAAGTGATAGGGATTAGAATTATTATTATATTATAGTGTTGAAGCCAAAATAATTTCTGACTTGCCTGCAGTCTTTAAATGTGATAGAAAGCATTCAGGAAAGGCACTTCCAACTATATCACAGTATGAATATTTGAGACATCTTAAGTATTATTAGTTAATTCTCACATATGGGAGAGGGTACTGAACAAAATTTTGGTATTTTTTGTTACTATAATGGTTTATCATTAAATAGAATTATTTCAATATAATTTTCCCAGGCAATTTGAAGAGTTAAAATTACTGCATTTTTAAAAATGGAAAACAGAAAATGTCCTTTTGGACATTAAAAAAATACTATTATTGCAACTTAAATGGTTAGTTATTTTACATTCTAGCTACCTGCTTAAGACAGAGGGCAGTGTAAAATTGCCAACTGATGATTGAATTAAAAATTTTATACATTAAGAGAATAATTCTCAAGTTTCTTTTAGGAAACACAAATCAGTAAAGGAACTGAACTAATCAGTATAAAATTAACAGGTAACACTTGCTTGGAAAAAAATTAGATCTAATGAAAATAAAATTAGCAACAGATTTTGTCATTTAATTATCTATATCAGTTAGCATATGAAAATTTAAAGCTTTTGAACTGGCTTGCAGCATTTATAAAAATATATGCACAACATCATACTTTAAAAAGAAACTGTCATCCAACACAGCTTGGCAACTTGTTTGTTAGTTAACTGTTCCATTCAAAGTGTTTTAAAATAATAATTAGATAGATTAATTTAAATCCTTGGCATAACTTAATATGTTTAAATTTTCATTTAGAATATAGCATTAGGAAGGTGTAGAAATAAATACAGAAAAACAAAATTTATAAATTATAATAATTAATGCCAGACTTTTAAAAATGTTAGAAGAATGTAATGTCTAATTCCAAAGTTTAAGCTAACAAATCTAGGAGACCTCACAAATGGAAGATATTGATTAACAATAAGAAAGTTTTGAGTAAGTTTTTTATAATTTAATAATAAAACCTAGTTTATAAATGCAATTTAAAATGTTAAAAACTGTGTAATAAGTTATGCAATATGAAAAAATAAAATTTTGCCTAAAAAAATAATTTCATACTGTTCTTATTTTCTATGCTTATTATATCCAACTTAAAAATTTTATTTCCTGTGTATACTTTGGAGAATCATGATTCAGAGATGGATTTTAATAAGAAGGCAAAACCTTTTGCCTTTGTTCCTATGTTTTATATTTTGAAAGGCAAATTATTAATGTTTTATTTTCAAGTGGTTACTACTGTTTTTATCCATTAAGCAGAAAAGAGTTCACCAAGATAAATTTGATATTTAAATTTCTGTTTCTATTTTCTGTAAGCCTTAATTTCTATAGTCTTCTAAGACTATAGTGGCTAGAAATTTTTTTCAAATGTAATTTTCATTGCATATCATGCTTCTACAAATAATTATTTCTCTAAACTGTAAATTATTTATCTTTGATATTAAGCTAATAATTTTAGTATCTGGTCCTTTTAACTATTATTGTTTTCAATGTGACACCAACTTTCTTTTTTTTTTAACCAAGTAATTACCATTTCTAGTACCAAAAATGTTATTTTTACACCTGAATATTTTCTTTCTCTTTTTCATCCTTCTTTCCTCCCTCTTTCTTTCCTTCCTTCTTTCTTTCCCATTTTTTTCCTTCCCTTTGTGTCTTCTTTTCTTTTTGGGGGGTAAAGTTATTGAATCAAATAGCTGTCTAGAGAGAGAAGAAAATGTTATTACCCATAGTCAACTGGCAAGAAAAATAAAAACCTTTATCACATAAGAAGTATTTAAAGTAAACAAATTTGCTCAGAGGAAGGCCTGAAAACAAGGAGTAGAAGTTGCAGTCTGGCATGTAAGCTTAAGTCTTGTTTGGGAATTTTTTGGTGGAGTGTCTTTCTAAAATGCAGTCTGTTGATTTATAAATAATAATAATAATTTAAAAAGGCTGACAGTTAATTAGCACAGAGTCTTATTACAGAAGTCTCCTCTAAAGCAGACATATTCAAGCTATGCTGAGGTGATTGTCATAAAGGGGTTGTTTGCTGTGGCGCTCACAGATGGCAGAAAAGAGCCCAGGAACGCAAACAGCCTGATAAATCAAGATAGCCTCAAAATATGGGTGAGTTCTCAACTCTGATTCTGGCAGCAGCCTCTTTTCAAATATCTTGGGTTGTTATGTCCAAGTAGTTTACTTAAAGCAGCCTTGTCATCAAAGGGGTCCCAGAGTCAAGAATAATTATGATAATTACCCCGAAATGGTCCCCCCCAATAATCATAATAATAATCCTGAATCTTAACCAAGTATAATATTGTTTGTGCAATACACTGCTACATTCAAAAAGATGAAGTGCTAGACAACTACGATCTATTCTTGAATGACAAAGCAGCTATAATTGTATGACTTTCTAGGATAATGGTTTAAACAAAAGTAAATAGTAAAAAAAAAAGCCCCCCCCAAAAAAGGATTGGAAAGCTTAGCTGTGTTTAGTGCCCATTGATGAAAGCAGTGTTCTCTGATCCATGCTGCTATTGTTGGTTTTAGTTTAGCTCCCTCTCAATCAATATCTAACAGGGCATGATTTAATAAGGTTTTATAATCTCCAAAAATGGGGGGGGGGGTGGTTGTGGTATTGTCATTCATCAAAGGGGGCCTTTCAGGTTTCTTTGCTTTCACCTGCTGGGACCCATTTGGTCTCTTTCAAAGAGAATGCAATGACAAAATGAATGAGAAATGCTAGAATAAGAGTCCCTTATTCTACCCAATAGTATAATCAATGGGTACTTGTAATCCCTATTGTACCTCACAGAGGTAGTTGTAAGACAATTAAATCTCGCTTCTCAGGCAAATGATTTTGGTAGTTAACCTGAAACAGCCAACAACATTGAAGAGAATGAATGCATTTGAAGCAATGATGTAATGGGGTACTGCCTGGCCAGAAAAGCATGCTTGTGTATTGATGTATATATATGTGCATGTTTATTTCAGTATGTATGTGTACACAACTGTATGTGTACAGTTTTCATGATTCATAGTTCCTTAAATATTACATGGGGAAGTGGCAAGGATTTTAAACAATTTCATAATCTGTCCTTTTAATTTCTATTTTAAAAGAACATGAAAATATTCTTATTTTTGTAGCATTATACGCTCTAAACTGTAGTTTCATAAACAGAAAACATTTACATAGTTAACATCAGTTTGATGTGACAACCAATTTAGTTTTAATTTCATTTGCATCAGCTAAATTCAATTTCTCTTTTCCTCCTTACTGAATTGCTTGAATGTCAAAAGGAAGCTTGTAGTCTTTTGAAAAGACACTCATTCCAGCCTGCATTATTTGTCCACCTTCGGCAGTGTGGACTTTCATATTTTATTTCACGTTTTGTCTATCATGAAATCTTTTGGTTTATCCATTTTAAGAAAGAATAAAAATGTGACCAGTGACAAAATTGCATAGTACACACAAATTCTAAATGATTTGTGAGGAAAATTTATACTCCTGTTGAGAAGTCCTGTGCCTACTGATAAATATTAAATATAAAATAAAGGGAGCAAAAAGATTGCTATGTCAGATACGTAAAGACACATTTTAGTTCAGAATAATTTAGAATTTTAAATTTTTAATAATTTAAAAATTAAGGGGCCCTTCTCTTAGTATAATTTATACTAAATTTCTCTTACATGTCATTTCTGTCAAAAATGCCCAAATTCCTTTCCCAAAGTTCTCTAAGAAACCTCAATTAGCTATTATTTACAGTAGCTCCTAGCTTTATTCCTGAGGCAAAATCCTACATTAATTACATACACAAACACGTATTAAACATATTTATATCTCTAGCTTATCTCTAGAGGTATACATTTTCTTCTCTGTCATAGGGGTTTTTAACAGAGCTGTTGATTTGGGAGATGTGTACCCCAAAAAATACATTGACCCAGACACACCAGATATTACAGATGTGTGCTCTGCACAGAGTGCATATGTATTTTCATTAAGTTATGCAAACATGTTGCTATCTTCCATGTAAATAAAATAGCTCCTCATTGATGCTTGTACACCTAATTCTCTCAATTATCTTTAAATACTGAAAAGCAACTCGTAGGGAACTAAAAATGTTGTCCTAGATGATTTTCAAGGCAGAAATATTTGGTATCATAATTCTACATACTTGTAGATTATTTTTAAACCAGTTATTTTGCTATGTTTAGATCATAGAGGAATAAAGAAATCCCTTAGAAAAATAAATTGACCTGAAAGTAAAACGATGTATTCACTCATAATGCTGAGTTTAGTGAAGAGTAAAGCACCTGACTCCTCTAGATACTTCCAAATGAGTCTAGCTAATTGCGGTAACCCAAGCCAATGGCCATTTGAAAGACTCGAGGTCAGGTGTTTTATTGCTGGGATAGTATTCAAAAAAATGACTGTCAGGGGTGAACGAAGAATTATGTCAAGAGCATTCAGCATTACTGCCACTAAAGAGAAAGGAGGGGAAAAACATTGTGAAGAAAAACATGTCATTTTCTAAATGAGCTAGGGGAGGAGGATAGGGCAATAATGTGGCCTTCAGCTGTTGGTTTATTAGATTTCCATTCCCATGATCCACATCTGCGTTAGGCAGAAATAGTTTTACTTTTAATACAGTTGCTCTGGACTACTTTGCTCTCTTGTGGAGTGAAAAAATAGCTGTGAAAAACATGCAGATGAGGTTTGTTCTTTGTGGTTGTTTGTTTCCCCATCTCCTATACTATTTTCCTGGTTCTATAGCAAATCTTAGCATTGTTGTCTGATTTGCCATGGAACAGTGAACATTGCTTTTCCTAGCCAAATCATCCAGTGTTAAATGCTATGTGATACAGATCAATAGGGCACCTACAGCTGTACAAAAAGGGCAATGTTGTTTCTATTAACAATTTTGAAAGAGAGTGTGGCCTAGTGGTTAAAGGATTAAATAGGGTGTTGAGGTTTTTGATGTCTTGAATTCTAATTCTACCTAAGCAATTGGATTCCTGATGAAATTGTTAGCAGAGTTTTTTTTTTTTTTTTTTTTCATTTTCATCTGTAACATTATACTCATGGGTAATATACTTGGGGATATACTTATCATGTGATCTTTCAACAAATGATAAAAATCTGGAGGACAGATAAAGAAGAGTAGAAAAACCCCTTGATGACTTCAAAATGTATGTTTCTTCACACATGTCAGATTTATTGCTTATATTATTTTTCATATAATGTTTCTGTTTCAGGATGTTCTTTCATCTTGCCTGGGCCCGTTTAGCGGCAACTTCACATTAATATATATGAAGTTTCAGACAAACTGAGGCAAGGGCTTGTTTTGGTTCTGGTTACCTGCATTTTCCTTAAGGAACAGGATACATTTAGTTTCACCTGAGCCCCTTGTCAATGGCATTTTAGTGAACTGTGATGTAGAAAAAGCAGTTGGCTTTTGTCGCTATTGCCAACGCCAGGTGCAAATGGGCGTGCTTAAGGATTAGCAAGACACATCCTCCTTTATTTCAGTTTGGGGCTGAGGCCCGTGTGAATGTATGTGGGTGTGGTCATGTGTGCACATGTGTCCATGTGAGAGAGAGAAAGAGATGGCGGCAGGGAGAAGTTTTTAGTATTGTATATTGTTGTTGTTAACTCAAGCTAACCTTTGAACATTGGATTGGACCTCATATCGTATTTCCTACTTGTATTTCTGGATTCCAGTCAATCTGAATCCTTTCTTCCTTCTTCCTTTTCCCCTCTTTCCATCTCTTCCTTTTTCTCTCTGTCTCCCTCTGTTTTTCTTTCTCCCTCTCTCATTCTTTTTCTCTCTCCCCCACCCCAGTTCATTTCAGAAGTATGTTACCTGTTTTGTGAACAATTCACCCAAGCAACAAATCAGAGGAGCAAAGAGACATACTATTTGCTTGATGTAATCAACTAATAGGAGCCCAACATTAATTTTAGTCAAATGTCTGCAGTTTGGTTTTAGCATATTTTATTTTATTTCATTTCATTTTATTTTATTTGTTAGGTATTGTACACTATAGAAGTGGAAATGTAGTTCTTTGTGGTTGAAGACTGGTAGAAAACTAAAGGTTCTAAGGATGAGATTGCCCAAGGAAACAGAGATTGTGGCTCTCACTTTGAGGTTGGTAGTGACCCAGGCTTGGTCACAGATTAAATGCTTAGGGCAGTGCATTGTGGGAAGACACTTGTTGAAAAACTTGGGAAACTAGAATTAATATACTGTATTGGTAAAGTGTTCTTGATTTTTAGGATAGTCGACTTAAGTTTAAGTTTTTGTGAAAGAATTAAATGAAATAGCCAACAAATAAGTAGTATTTGTTTCCCAAATAATTGTGATCTTTTTTATCATTTCTTCTATATTTTGCATATTAAACAGATATGAATTTTAGGCACCTTAAGATGCTGCAGTGTTTTCTATGGCTCTTATGCTTTCTAGGGCCTTCTTTAAAATTTCTTTATTTTCCTAATTTGTCCAGTTTAAAATTTTTATTTTAAAAATATAATTCAAATTTATGGTATGCCAATCTACAAAAAGGTAATTTTGCATTTTTTCCCACAGAAGTATATTTATTTTATTAACAGTTTCCAAATTATCAGTGGGTCTGTGTTTAGTATTCGTTAAAGACATACGATGACTTTGTAGAATCTTCACCATAGCATGAAATAAAAAATTTCTTGGTGAGAGAAACTTAGAAGCTTATTTCTGTATAATCGCCATTCTGCTATTTAATGTGTGTTATTTATTGTCACAGGGATGATGTGATATTCAATTATTTGAATATTCATTAAGTTATTTGATACTCAATTAACTGGATAAGCCAACAAATATTAAAAGAAAAAAGTCTGCGTCAGAGCAACAAAATAAAATAAACTTTTTGCTGTTTAAGTGAGATTCTGACCAATAGTTTTTTTGTATTTATAAATACTGACATTACAAAAAACCTGATTGACAAATGAGAATATAATGTATCACTAATCATTTCAAATACTAGTTAAGTCTGCGTGCTGTGGCTCCAAATATAATTTGAATTTGGACCTATTGCATCTACAAAAGCATTTAAACAGTTTTTTTTTCTGTTTTCTCTGGTTGTTTTGCATAAAATAATACTGCAAGCTTTATCAAACTCTTGAATATGTGAATATAATAGGAACAAAACAAAATATTAGATGGTGTCACTTCCTCCTATCACCCTTCCACCACGATTGCTTGGAAGTGGCCCTGTTTTCCACTTTACAGAAATACTTTAGCCATTCATTCACATGGCAGTCCAAGTTTTTTAAAAAAGAATTTTTAAAAAAGGTTTTCTTTGAAATAATTCATTGTAATCCATTATGAAGGCAATGCCCCTCTTAGAATCAGTAGGAAGCCATTATTTTCCTGCAAGTGATCAAAAGGAACTGAGCGGGCAGCTTTATAGCACATAGATACACTCCCAGGTGGATTTTCAAGCACAAAGTAACATTAGTTAGATGCCTCTCCAACGGCAAAAACAAGTTAGTGGCCATTCACACCCAGTTGAAATCGTATTTCTAGAAATTGTTTTAGATCTGTATATAGAATCACTTACCTTTAAAAGATTAAAATATTGGTCTTGTTTTATATTCTTTATGATCAGTTGGCTAACCTGTTACTGTGAGTTACATAGAATGACTACAGGAAAAAAAAAATCAGTTGTGCACACAGAGGGATCCTATTTTAAGATATCTTTATCTACCTATCTGTTTTATAGCAACTTGTATAATAATGATAATCATGGAGTTTGGGGGATTGTACCCAAAATGAAGATTTTAATGATACAAAAGATTAGAACCAATTAACACATGACTCATATGATTCATTTCATCTATTAATATGACAAATCAATAGATGAGCTTATGTTCTCATAAACCAGAAACACACAGGGTAAAAACAACATGTAAGACTATGAAGCAAGTTTTGCCAAGTTGCCCATTTGTTCTACAATATTTGCATTTTAAAGAGGTATGATTACATCGTTGAATCCTTATTGTACTTAACATTTTAATTTTGAATGTTCTCATGAAATCTGTGGTTTTCATAAATTCATGGATATTAGGGCTACAAAGAACTTGAAAACTGATACATCTTGCTCTGTGATACTATACAAAGGAAAAAAACTTTTCAGGAGTGGATAAAAGCTTAAAATTCAGAAATCTTTCAGATTTTTGAACTGGTATGATATTATATCAAAACTGTAAAAACCATTATATGTATAAACATAACTATATCAGTAGCACATGAAATAAATTATGCACTTCAGTTTGCCAATGTGTAATATTATTTTTGATCATATGTAAATCTGCTATAAGAGATTTTAAAAGGAATCTTTAAAAATATACCCCAGACTATAACAGATTTGCCATTCATGCACCGCTGAGCATACAGGCCTAATTTTACCTTTTTGCTATTATTTTAAATTAAGGCACTTATCCAAAAGATCAAAATAGCTTTTACAATGGACATTTTATGAAGGGAGATAGTGACAATATCTGGAGGAATATGGTAATTATTCCTGTTGTGGAGGTACAGGGACATGCCTTATGTATATATTGAGAAACTGGGAAGAAATTGAGGACACCAAATATAAAAGTATATCTCAAAGTTTGGAGAGTAGATTAGAAGGTGCCTAGCGATCAGGCAGAAGTATTAAATAAAGCAAAAACATTGCATTTAAAAAGCAAGAACAAAGACATTTCCTTTTGCTTTGCTGGTAAAGAATATTAAAAGAGGACAACCTCCTTTCTGACAGCAGTTTTAAATCCAGCTTTTCATATTACAGTCCTTAATGAGGGACCCCACAATATCAGATGAAGAAAAACAAAGAGAATTTTTGATGAAAAAAAAAATCAGGAAAAAGAGAGAGATGACTGAGAATATGCAAACTTTGTGTGTAGTTGTTTGAGCACAGGCATAATGCTGAAGGGACTTTTTCCCTCTAACTACCTATTAAGGAAGGCTGCATAACAAATAGCAGACTATCCCCTAAAGAGCTGAAAGGTAAAGTTCTCAGGAAGCCCCAGTAAATACTGAAATGATTTTTACTATCCTAAATTTAATTCGACATTTTCTGAGTGTGTATATGGGGAGGGCGGAATACCCCCTTTGTGTCCTGAAAAGTGTCATGCAACACACAAAGATCTCTCTGAAAGAAAATGCATCTTACTCGACTAAATAGTGAGCTCCCAGCATAAGGAGAATAAACGCCTCAATGTTGCACGAGGCGTGTGGCTGAGCAGGCCCAAGGCGGTGCTTTCATGCCATCTAGCGGTCTTGCGCGAAGTCTCTGGAAGACCCCAGGATCTCAACAAGCCTTCCCTGTTTGCATTTAAACAGGGACTATAAGACAAATGGAAAGGAGTAATTGCCATAATTATTCAGAGAATTCAAGCAAAAAGGGGTTACTTTGCTTGAAAAATATAAATATTTCAGTTTAAAATATTCCAGCAGTTTAGATAACCTAGCTTTAAATTTTTGGTGTCATTTTGGTTTGGGTGAAATTAGTCCCAGAATTAGTGCCCTTCTTTTCCCTTTCCCTTTCCTTCATTTTTCTCTACCTCTCCTCTATTCTCATTCCTTTCTTTATCTCTATTTTCTTCTCCTCTGCGTTCCTATATTTTTTTCTCCTACTTCTCTTTAGAATTCCTGCTTTGATTTCCAATTTCTCAACTACTTAAAACACTTTTTTTGGCTTGTGTCTAACAGGCTTTCTATTTTAATAAAATAGCTCCTTAGCACTCTAACATTGAGATATTAAGAAGTGATACGTCAAAAAACCATCTTTCCACCTCCTGGAAACACCCCAAATACTTATACCCTCTGACACTCTTCCATTACCAACCCTCAAATGTGCTGCCCTTCAAGCAGCTGGAAAGTCAAACTGTAAAGGTATTGTTTACAAGCTAAGATATTTTTGTCACTCTCGGAGATGCAGGAGTCTGTTGTCATCTTTGCAAAACGTCATTAAAATGGTATTACACACACTATATGCATAGAAAGTGCACTTGAACTTTTTTTAATAAGTCAATCTTTGACTACTATCAAGCCCACTTTACCAAAATCACACATTTCATTCTTTTTTCTACTTGAGATTTATTTCATAGGCATAGTAATTCTCCCTTTTTATCACATTGACTCACGTATTTTAACATTACATTTATTATATGTACAGATAAATACCATATTACTCTGAGAATATAGTTTCTCTAGGATAACGTGAAAAAAAATAAATGTATGATGTTTTCCCTCAGATGCCTTTTAATGATACAAAAAAGCTGTTTTCTAACTTGTATAACTAATATCTGCATAATTTTTATGGACTAGGATTAAAGTTTTTAAATCAGCAATTAAGGGGCTGTTGGTAGAAAAAGCTGTAGCATTGTACAGGTAAAACAGGAATTTTGAAGATCTCAATGGCATAACTTATTTTTTATTGGGGTTGGAAATCAGTAAGAAATGCAAGTTGTGACTTTATTTATACACATGATGTTCAAAGGCTAATAAATATTTTAGGCAAAACATCCTTACTTGAAAAGATTTAGTAAATGAATTTAGTACTTGTTGAAGAGGTGTACAAATTTAACTTTTCTAACATTATAAGTTATATGCAATTGGAAAATAATTTTATTGGTTATTTTCCTTATTTTTTGGCATATATATTAAAATATCTACTTTCAAAGATTCAATTATGAGCCACCAGAAATTCATAAAATGTGAATTTAACATTTGTCTGATAGGCATGATGCATTTGCCTTAGTTGTGTTCTTTTTGAATATTTATGTTTTACCATTTAATTTAGACAATGAACAGATATTTTAAAGTAAGGACACTCTTTTAAAATGCTGAGCCAGAAAGAATGTTCTTTAATTTTTCTACCTTGTACCAAATTTCAGTATAAATTTTCTTGAAGAGAAGTCAAGTGTAGGTTTTCTCCTTTCAAACAACTATGGGAGAAAATTCATGTCACCCAAAATGTTGAATTTTTTTCCATATTTTTCTCCTTGAATGGCACTGTTAGATCTTAAATAAGAAATATTTACTAATTATATATATATATATATACACATATATTCTATTAGTTTAACTGGTTGGTGATTTTTTAAACTGATTTTTAAAAATAATTTTCTATCTGAATTAGTAATTTAAGATATTTACTTTTACATTTTTTAACAATTATTATATATGTACTTAAGTTTTATTTCCATATGTAAAAAGAAGCTATTTATAAAATTCTAAGACATATGGATCGAATTTTTCTATGTAATAGCTATACTAACTTAAGGTAAGCACATTTCAAATTCAGCAGCTTTTCTACACATTTCAATGTCAATAATGTTGAGAACTACAGATAGCGATGTTCATTAAAACGATATGCTGAAAAAAACTTTGGAAAGCTAAAAACTTCTTTGTTGAGTAGGATGATAGTGCTTTTCTGCATTTCTTCTAAGTAGGTTCACATAGAAAGGAAAAATAGACTTTCAAAGAGTTTTGAAATGTAACTCAGTAAAGTACTACTTTTCTGATAAAGATGAATTCAGTACAACTATACATATTCATTGTTTTAAAGAAAAGGAAAAAAAATCTCAGGGAGGTTTCATTTCAGAGAAAACTACATGTGGGTATCGCACACGTTGCTGTGTGAGGATAGTGCTGAATTTTGATTAGAACAAGACGCTGTAATTGGAGCGATAATCTTTTACACTGTTTTTAATTGTAATCAGTGCAGATGTTTGTAGCTTTATGATAAGAAAAATAATGCTTTAGGATATGTATAGTCGATAATTTTTAGGCCACAGGCTGTTCATCCTGATTCATCTTGAAAGATGAATTTGATATTCAAAATTATTGAAAGGTACAAAATTCAGAAATATTAAAAAACAAAAATCAACATTTATGATGAACTAAAATGTATCTGTTTTAATCTTACTAAGCTTATATAAAGTAATCTTCTTTTTCATTTTTTGTATCCTTTAGTGAAATAAAGAAAGATGCTTAATCTATAAAATTAAGGAAAATGAGAATCTGAATTATTCTTAAAAATAGTTTAGATTAGAAAAAATTAAGGTCGTGATAATTTAAGCTTAATTTTTCCAAGGAGGAGATAAATTGGCTCATTCTTTCAGTGTTAGAATTAAAACCAGATGGAAACAATTCTAGACAAGCATTACATTTTGCATCATTTTATTTTCTCTATTTTTATCTTAGGAAAGTTTCCATATGCATATGGATACAGATGTCTGAATTTTTCAGTTTTTATTCAGATTTTAAAAATGAATTAGTAGAATTAATTGACTTTGGAATTTATATTATATACCCGAGGGAGGGTCTTTCTATATTTTCTGGAGGAATGATTTGCAATCTCATAAACACAAATCAAGGGGGCCTTTTCCTCCCTTTCATGCGTGGGAGTTATTTGGTGTGTAGAAATCTGCCAATGAATATCCTTGGCCAGGTGTTCTCCACCTAATGCTGAACTTAGAAGTGAGTATTCTGGACGGTGGATTCCTTTCTTTCACTTCTCCTGGGCTGTATTTTTCTTTTAGGCTACACAGCTAGGCTGCAGCAGTATCCCATTCTGTCTGCCTCTTAAGTGAAGCACAAGGTGGAAAATCATGCCTCACGCAGAAGCATCTGCTGTATTTAAAACAATACATGTGCTCAAGACTCAACAAGGCATTTTGAATCACAGTGAGGTTTAGAAATTAGCTGATTAATTTTCCACGAGAATCCTAGGGGACATTGTCTTTTTTTCTTTGTATCAAAAAACACAGTAATTTAAACTACAGCAAATATCTGATTATAATTTGTAGACATATGAGCATATATATGTTACAGCTAAGACTCTAAACTGGGTAACGTCAAAAATTTAGAGTAAACAAATTTAGGAAGTATATTTCTTCTTACAATTTTAGATCCCAAATTCCTAACATGTGGGAGATATTTTGCCTTCATTACAATAGCAATTTAGAAATTGATTCATTGCTAGAGTGTTTATGAATTTTACAAGGGAACTTACAATTGTTATATGACTAATAATAATAATTTTAATAATAATAGCTGCTATTTAATGCCATCTGCCATGATTTGCATATTATTGCTCATTTTTAGGATAATCTCACAAAAAGGAGCTATTCATATTTTACACATGAGGAAACTGAGACTAAGGGAATTTGGATGACTTTCCCATGGTCACCAGGCTATCAAATGGCAAAATAAATTCAAATGCATGCCTACTTCATCCCACCATGCATGTTTCCTCCATGCCATGCTGATCACTGATATGAGTCAGAAACTGTTCCATGTTCTTCGTATTTATCATTTGTTTGATTATAGAGCTTACGCCTTTTCCTAAATGCTTCTTAAATTGAACTGAATATGGATTTATAAATAGCAATATATTTACAGTATTAACTTTTTAGCAAAAGCAGACACAGAAGTCTCATCAGTTATGTTAATAATCAAAGCATTATTTTTTGGTCAAAATCAAAGGTTATAATGCTAACAAACTGGATTTAATACAATATTAGAACAAACTCTAATAAATGAATTTGATAATCATTCTCTTTGATATATTCTGTATAATTATTCCATTTTATGGACTGTGGGATGGCACTATATCCCCCTTGTTCATATACGCTACCATTTATCTCATTTGCCTAGAGATTTTTGCACATGGTTCATTCTTCTTTCTGCTTTAAACATAAAACACAATAGACCTAGCATGGTTTTTCTATCTCTGCCTCACTTGTCTATTTCTTCAAAGTCCAATACTATACTTACCTTCAGGGAGTTTGCTGTAATTTGACATGACTTGATTGGATTCTCTTTGTCTTAACACTGCTTAGTATTAATTTCTACCATATCATCTTATTCAGTAAGCTTGTTATTTCATTTCATATATGTGCTTGGCATCTTAAATAATATCCAAAGTCAAGTGGAAGGAATTTTTATTTCTTTACCTTCCAAGGCACCTAGCGCTTCGAAGAAGCTATTCCATTCAACAATTAAGACTGAGCCAGGTAGGAGGCAGCTCATCAAGTTCACTTCCAGTCTTAGAATAAGGAACAACATTCCATTCTATCATATGTCCGTAAGACATTAAGTAAAATGAGGTCAAGACTAATCGCTACAGAATATTATTTGTTTAACATTTTATGGGTTGGTCTAGCGTCTGATAACCTTTCTCTGGGTACAGTTTTATATCTATCTGGAATATTTTACTTTATCTTAAATGTAGTTTATGGATGGGTACATCAAGAGGACCAGAACAAAAAGTTTTGTTGAAGTTATAATACATTACAACTATTACTATTCCTCCACCTACCAAACACTTTTCAGAGGGTGTCTAAGAAAATATTTTAAATTTAGCCACATTGTTTGTGATTGAATACTTTTTAATTTTTAAGGGGGTTTTGGAACAGTGTATTTGGGAAATAGCTGCACATATATATCTATACATTACATAGGTCAAATAAGCAGGTATGGATTGTTCTGTCTGCAGTAACAGACTGGCAGCTTCTAGGCCAGATCCCATCCTCACATGCTTTGTTTGGTCTGCCCAGTTTTCAAAACAGGTCTTTTATCTTAATTAAAAAATCAGAGTATTTCACATTTTTAAGACACCTTGCTTCTCACGAAGAGCTAGAAGGTTTTGTAACCCTGGGTTTTCTTTCTTGCAGGGTAAAATCACCTGGGACTGAACATTAGCCATTCTCGTTAGACAGGGTGTGCTTTCTCCAATTTACTTCAGTCCCCAGGACTTCTTAGAGAGATCTTCACCAAGCCTACTTCAAGCATTCATTATCTGCCTTCTGTCTGTAAGTATTTAAATGATTCCTGATTTAGTCTCAGCTCTGCGTTTTAAACTATTAAAAGGAAAGCTGAGTCATTTATAGTGATGCATCTAAGCCCTGGGTGTTATCCATCGAATGATTAGATGTGCTACTTTTAGACATTTCAAAAGGATTTTTAAGATAGTAAAAGCATTCTGTTATAAACTTGAACATACGTATGTACATAATATAGTTACTCAGATTGGCTGTAACGTGATTTATTATACAAAATATCTTCCATATTACATTTTTCTAAAGGTTGGATAATAAAATGGATGCAGATAGCTCTGCCTAGCTGACAGAACTGGTTTCTCAAGCATATGGGTAGAGATCTTTCTTCCTTGATGTCTTACTGTCGGTTGGTGCTAGAGAGTCTGGCGGTTAGGAAGGATCAGCCCCTGAGAGACATGGAGACGGGGAAATCTGACATTGGCCCAAGCACTCACTGGAAACTTGTACTGCTCCACGTAGTCCAAAGAAAGATTAAAAGAACTAAAGCATCTACTGCTCCCAATAATTGCCTTGTAATCTGAATCCTTAGAATTTGTTTGGCCTACTTTGAGCAGAAGATCTGACTCTGGATCAGGGAGAGATTCTTCACTAACTAGATGCTTTTCTTGAGAGTGAGCTAACCCAGTTTCATTCAAATTCATTTAAAGGAAAAAAATTGGCAATACAATTTCTTTATAACTTTAATTTGTTATTATTTGTAACAGAGTGTTCCTTAAATGAAAATGAATACTTTCCCAACACACACACACACATACACACTCACTTTGGGCAGATTCTTTTTGTTGTCTATCAGATACGCCCTAGGCAGACTGAGAAAACATAGAAAGTCAGTTTCAGCATGGTAACAATAGCTCATAAGCCCACCCGCCACCATACGCAGGAGCTTTTATCAAGACATAATAGAATGTTAGAGAACTAATTATGGTATCATTTTTCAAACATGACACTCTCTAGAAGTTCAGGTTAATTTATTCCCTCAATAAGTATTTTTCAAATGCAAACTTGGTGAAAGGCACGGATCTATGTGCTGAAGATGACAGAACAAAAATACAAGATAAAAGCCCTGCCCACCAGTGGCTTACTGTCCAATTAGAGAAAAATCACAATGCAAAATTGCATATGAACAATACAAGGGATATGTCTGAATGCATGTTATGGATGTTATGGTTCCAAGACAGAAGCGCTAACGAATGCATTATTCATTCTAGAGGTGGGACTTGAGTTCAACCTTGGAGAATGGGGAAGGCGGAGTAGGAGAAGGCTTAAGAGGTCAGAAATGTACTTTGTTCAGTTGACACTGAGGATCCCCAGCCGTCTAGAGGGGAAGGTTCATATTGGCAAGAAGTAAATTAGATAGGCGGGAGGGAAATTCATGGCTGAAAATTCATGCAGGGTCACGCTGCCTAGGTTTGAATTGTGGATCTGTCATTTGCTAGTTGTGTAAGCTTGGGGAGATGATCTCACCTCTGCAGCTCCAATCAAGCACCTGAAAAATTGGGTTATGATTAGAATTAGACTGCTCTTACAGAGCCTTTTGGGAGATCATGTGAATCCATTTATGTAAAGCACTTAGCACAGTTCCTGGCACATTAGTGCCACTCTGTAAATGTCTACTACTGTCAGTAGAGGGGGCAGAGAACCTGATATGGGATGGATTTGAACGTCAAAATGAGAAGTCTGAACCTGATCCTGTAACAGTGCCTTTTGTTTGTTTTTTAATGGATTTTGGACATGATATAAACGATGTTTTAATAATATTGATCTGGTGGTATGTGCTATAGAAGATGAGTTGTAAAAAGAAGATAAGAGGAAGGCAGGAAGTTACTGGCATAGTTAGGGTGTGAAGAACTGAAGGTCTGCATGGAGAAATTTTAAAGGAAAAAAAGTCATTGGGAAATTATTAATAAACCACAGGATTCTGAATCTTAACCATTTTGGGGCATAGGTTTCCTAGTCTATCTATGTGACAAGAAGTTTGGGTCATTTCTCACAAATGCACATATTCAGTTGCACAAAAAGTCTACATGCAATTTCAGGGGTTCAGGAAGCCCTGCCTTGGACCCCAGATGTAGGAAATGGAAGAAAAAGCAGAAGATGAATGCACTATCTTGAAGAAGTGTAATAATAAAAACAGCATCATGATAAAGTGAATGTAATAGATCATATTGCACATATAATATTGCTACTTTCCATTTATTAGTTTGTAAATTGTTTTCAAATTTTAGTTTGCCCCTTCAAGTATTAACATATTTTTGTATCTCAGCTTGTAATAATCATATTTTTTCATCTTTTTTTTCCTGAAAAATACTTCATTTAACCAATCTGTCAAATGCTACTTTCACGCTTAACTGGTAAGTACAGGATATCATATTGTGCTCCATGCTGCCAGATTATTCCCTTCTCTCCTGTTTCAAAAATTGGTGTCTGTATCTTTCCTATTTACATTTTGAAATCAAGTAATAGACATTGCTCAAAATAATTTTTTAAGTTTGAAAATTAAATTTCACTTCTTCACTTACCACTGATTACCATTCTGCTCACTTATTCCTATGCCTCAGATCATAATTAAACTGGCTAAATAACAGCCAATCTACCCCAAACTGTAGTTTTCCACATTCTTTCCATAAAGGGAGACAAGGAAGTATAAGCAAAGGACATGCATTTTCTTTGGATCAGCTACATAATTCCCAATAGTCACTACAAATGCCCATCTTTAGATTCCTTATCATTTCTTTTATGTTCGGAGCAAGCTCGTTCATACTTAGTTTTGTGGCAGATACCAAGAACAAACTGCACCTTAATCAAAAGTATTCATATATCATACAGGATATGAACATAAGTTTGTACTAATAATACACACATTCCTTTCTGTTGGACTGATCCTTTAGAAAATTTTATGAACTTACCACACTTTCACCATCAATCCTGAGGATCAACAGTCTAATACTCCATTTGGGCCATGCCTAACACAGTACTGTGTCTACTGTTTTGGAAGCTAATTGGTCAAATTCTATTAAACAGGGTAAACAGAAGAAAATAGATCAAATAACCAATTGAATCGTCAGGTCAAAATTTTTATATTTGCATGAATGTTAATCACATGAATGTACTTTTAAAAGTTATAGCAAGTATCATCACACATTTAATTCTCCTAAAAATATGTAGACACCGGTATTAGAACAAGAGACTGTAGTATTTGAGAGTTTCAGGGAATCCTGTTCTTATCACTAGAAGGATGTGGTTGTATCATGACTCAGAGGTATCGATTTTATATGATGCTAAATGTCTTATAATAGAATTAGTCTGTGATTTGGATCTCCTACATCTCTAACAGTTTTCTCAACTTGTATCCAGATTCTAATTGGAATATTTTTGAAAATAGTTTTCTTCTTGTGGATTTCATTTTTTTCAATAGTGATTGCTATTTTATGGGCTCAACGGAATTTAAAGATAACTTAAACTAAAAACAATTTAAAGTAATACAGTTTAAATTAGAAATAAAAATTGAGTTTAAGTTAGACCAAGACCAATTAAGAAAAAAAAAAAAAAAAGAAGCAAACTTTTCCAGTTTCTCTCACTTAAGAGAAACAAAAGCCTTAAGTGTGGTCAGCTTAGCATAGCAAGCCCCACTGAACCAGAAGTCTGAGCAGTATGTTTTCTGTTGATTACACTCGCAGTCACTCAACATCTCTGAAGCCATTTTCTATTCTGTAAAATGGGAATTAAAATACGTCCTATGTCTCTTTTGCAGCATAAGGAGCAAACGTAATAAAGGGTGAAAACACTTACATAAGGAATTATTAACCTCAGGTGACACAAAGCTATTTAAAGAATAAATTAATGCTATCCCAGTGATTGACTTTTTCCCCTGCAATGGTCATTTTCCCCTTTGATTTTCATTGATGGTCTGTGCCCTTACTTCCTCTGGTTAAATCCTGAAACTATTTTTTGTAACTGGGTAAAATTAGAACGAATCCTATTTAAAGCAGCAAGATGCCTTAACTATTACGCGTAAAATTCCAAAGAAAACCATTTAGGTATGTGGGCCCCGTTTAGGGATTTCTGCCTTATAAGTGTTGTTGGTGTGGAAGTTTGTGAGTATAACTTCACGAATTTAACATTTACCCCTAAGTAAGCTGGTAAATACGCAAGTCCGTGTGAAAGGAAGCCCAAATCTTCACTCTTGCTTCCAATTCTCATGCTTACATGTCTGTCAATTTCAGCAAAGCCAAAGGACGAAGCTCTTTTTCCTAAGTTACCTTTAACTGGCAACATCCTGCACTGCACTAAAATCCCAGCAACATCGCTACAGCAGCCACAGGCGAGCCCTGCGCATCCTTTAACTTCCAGGCCTGGGGAGGGAACTTGGCTTGCGCCACCCGGAGGTGGGGAACTGGGGAGCTGGGGAGGGAGGCAGAGGGTATAACTAGGGCTCTTCCCAGCATTAGAAACAAGGGCGGCGGGAGGGGGATGGCACCACTTGGTATCCTTTCTAAGTGATTCCTGGGTTACTCTGACTTTGTTTTAGTCATCACGTGAGCTAATTACAATGCTAATTAGCCCAGTTTACGGGGACTGTTGTGCATTTGTGCACGAGGGTTCTTTGTTTGATCTGCTACATCATAAGCTTAGTCATCTGCTTACCAGCACGGAGGGATAGCATGTGTAATTGAACGTGGAAGAACACACCTTCATCTCTATTAACGAAGAAAACTATTGAAAACCAACAGACTAATTAAGGGTGATGATGAACAATTTTGATAAGCAATGATTTTTTGATATCGAAGTTTACTACTGAAAAGAATAGAGTGGGGAAGCTCATCTTCCAGCTTTCTATCCAGAAAGAGAGAGAGAGAGAGAGAGAGAGAGAGAGAGAGAGAGAGAGAGATCCTGCTTCATTTCCATTTCTTTTCCCACAAACTGTTTTAACATATAATTGAATCGATGCCTTTATTTCAAAAGAAAAAAAATAATTATAGAGCTTGTTGGGATCATTTTCTGAAGAGAGGACATTATGTGTGCATGAATTCCATCGGTGATCTGAGGAGGAGCAGGCTGCTTGGACCATTACCCATCATTGTTGAACAGCAGAGTAATTAATTGGGCAAATACGTCTAGATCTGGTGAATTCACAGGCACAGTAGCTGGGCAGCAGCAACACACACACTCTTTTACTGTGAATAAAACAGCAACAGTTTTATGTGCCTGTGTCTACATAAGATGTCAGGTTTTTTTTTTCTTTTTAGTTTTATCCATTCCAGATTATTTTGTCCATCCTTATGTATTCATTTGAAAAGAGGTTGTATATTACAAAGGAAAAGCTCTGCAGGTGAGCAAGTTTGACTTGCATGTCTGTTTACTTTTAAAAGAATAAATTTGGTTCAGTATTCTTCCACTGATTTTTAACAGAATTTAATATTTGCACTAAAATGGGTTAAGTGAGTATGAGGAAATAGTTTTTTTTTTTTTTTACTAGTTCGAAGGGGCTTGTTTCTCAAATAACCATCGAGGCCTTCTAATTACTGTACAATATTAATGCAAAAATTTAATTTTTTTGAAGTTATCTAGGAAGGTAGAAAATAAGGCACAGCATCTGCTCTGGAGTAAGTGATGAAGGATATTTGGTCACCATCTTCTTAGAATAGTTCTCTATAAAGTATAGACAATCAAAAAATTTAATGCTGTTTATTTGAACATTAAAAATTTGACAAGTATTGAGAAGAAAAATGTATTTATTTTTGTTATTGTTTTTAATGTAAATTATCTCTGATTGTTAAATGTAAATGAAACAAGAAAGCTTAGGTTTTTGTTTAAAAGGAACTCAATTTTCCAGCATCTCTACTTCTCAAGAGGTTAAATGATGATATTTTTTTGTTCTGATAACATATTAATCCAGAAAACAGAGGACTCGCACTCCTAATTCAGACTTTCTGGTAAGGCTCAGCTTGTCACAATGTATAGCTTTCTTTCCTTTGATAAGGTCAGTTTGCCAAAAAGAACAAAGTGCATATGAGTAATACATTACTCAACCACTTGTATACATACATCTATTTTTCTTACCAGGTCTCACTATTCAGAAAGGTACAGACATGGCACCATGATAAAAAGGGTCATTTAAAAGACTTCGCAGAGGCTCTGTACTGTGAAGGATTGAATTTTCACTTGAATGCCTACATTTTCACATCTTTTTCTTTGCAGAAATATTCCTTTTGAATGGCAGACTGCAATTGGGTAGAGTTTTTTTTTTTTTTTTTTTTTAGGTCACTGACCAGGAATATATAAAATATTAGAAGGCATTTGTCCCAGTGGAAGAGCACAGTTCACTGCAAGGTACCAGATGGTTATTAAGGAAGTTATAAAACTTTGTCTCTTCAGATCAGGGAGCTCCTTTTGACAAAAGCCTTAAGTTCAGTCAAGGTAGGAACACTAAGGTATGCCACTTTTAAATGATAGACAATTTAAATAGCTTGTGAAATCATTAGCCCCAAAGCCATCCAATCCACCTGGTAATTTTTCATAATCACATCCAATGTATATTCTTAGGAACACACAAGCTGACTCCAGTTTATCTTTCTATCTACTTCAACATTTGGTCACAATATTATTGTGTGACATATTCTGTCACAGAATTGTGTGACATATTCTGAGAAATATGCTCAGAACTAATTTTTTAAACCTCTAATTTTTCTTTAGTGGTTTTGAATTTCCCAAATACACTTGAGGGGGGGAGGAGTCTAATACACTAAAACATTATAATCTTGGTTATTGGATTCCCTGTGGGGTTAGTATTAATTCAGTTCTGTTAAATGCAACAAATATTTCTTGATCTCCTACTATCACTAAGGTATTGTGCTAGGATTATGGGGAGATAGAAAAATGAAGAAAGCCTCTTGTTTACCCTTAAGAATTCTACAATCTAATTTTTAAAGTAAGGTGCACAACCATAATAAAAGGTAGAATATGATGATGAAGAGCAGAAAGTCACAAAATTCTGTGAGAACCTATCAGTGAGATTTCTTCTGGCTGAAAGAAAGCATCGTAGAGGAGAGAGAGCACTTAAAACACAGCCATGAAAGATGCATTCAATTGGGATAGCTGTGGAAAACGGACAGGAATAGTCTGATAGAACTGCTACATCCTAGATAGGAAAATAACAAGAGAAAAGCATCAAGGTGGAAAAATCCAGGACTTTGGTGTGACATGGAGTAGCTAGACTGGGTGCCATACAAGCTGCTTGAGGAAGAGTGATGAAAATCAAGTGTGAACAACTATGTTGACACTTGATGACTTTGCTAAAGAGTTTGGTTGTGATTCTTTAGGCATTAATGAGTTTTTGAGCAAGAGAGTATCAGTCTATCAGAACTGTGATTTGTGTAGCTTATAAAATATTATTCCTTTCTTTGCATGTATAATTTATCTGGTTTTACCTACATTATTAAAGATTTTTCTTGAACTTTCACTTTATTTTTCTCCTCTCCTGTTGGAACAGAATCAGAGGAATAGAAACATCACAGTCTATATATACCACACACAAGTATTCGTGTCCGTTTGGGAGCCAAACTAAATTGCTAAGAAACTCCACAGTAACAATAATGATTTTGTGACTCTAAGTCTAGTGGAAATTACATATTGTTATTTTACAAAAATGCTTAGAATTACTTTTCAGTTATATGGAATCAGAAACAATTTTATAACCCCGTGAAAGCAAAATAAGGACATCTTGTTCATATTCTATAGAAAAACTGAATGAAAAGATATTGCCTGGGTTTTTAAGAAACAAACTTGCAAATCTACCCAAAGTGTGAACAATTATATTTCTAAATGCTGACACTTGGAAAAGTTATAAGGAATGAAATACATTGATTAGCCTATATACAATGATATCACATGATTCAAATACAATTTTCAGTAAGCTCCACCCACTGCCATCCAATTCTCTCACTAATATACTACTAGCTAACAGAAAAGGCACCCACATTTCACAGAGCTGAGCTTTGATTAGTGAACACAGAGGTAAATCATCTCTTTCCAAATTATTACTCTTAGCTATGGAAAATAAGACAAATTCTGTTTTTTTAAAAAAATAAAAGACTCTTGAAATAGGTGAGAAGAGTGGCAGCAAGAGTGAATTTCAGGTCAGTGTGATTTTCAGGTAAAACAGGTTATTGTGCATAAGATTAGTAGAATTGGAAAGTGGGCCAGAGCTATTCTGATGGCCTAACAGATTGGTTGTTTGTAGTGTACAGTACATAGGTAAATGACAGGTCA
Source organism: Lepilemur ruficaudatus (assembly GCA_963574885.1). Lineage (NCBI taxonomy): Eukaryota > Metazoa > Chordata > Mammalia > Primates > Lepilemuridae > Lepilemur > Lepilemur ruficaudatus. The sequence goes on from CAUYRT010036057.1 coordinate 42,892, forward strand.
GACATATTCTATTCATTTTTAAGTTATGTGTTTTTTTATCCAATCAATTGCCAAATATTTAGCCATTATGACAGATGAAACAAACAATTTGACACAGAAATAACTGAATCAGTGGCCCCACATTCATACTCAATATTTGGAGTGGGCAGGCATAATGGAGAAGCGGAAAGACGAAGCTCATGAGGCAATTAGATACAAAAACCAATGCTGCTCTTTCATTTAAATGTAATAATAGAAATGGTTTCCTGTAAACATTTTAAAGTATGGCATTAGTCTTTGAAATTTCAAAACTAAGAAACCATTTTTTTAAAACCTGAGAATAGCAGCTTTCATTCAGGTATTGTGTCTTGGTTTGAGATTCTTGACTCCAGCATGCAAACTTTTAGTTTTCCTTAAACTGAAAATTGCTACAACTACAAATACAATTTAGACAGGGAAAATAATTGTGGTATTTGTGAAGGTAATATAATGACAGAGACTGTGACCAGAAAAAAAGGCTAAATGACTTATATTTTTTTCAGTCTCACGATACACATTATTCTGGCTTTAATGTAACATTCTTAAATCTGAGCATCCGTGTTCATTTCTAAACTTATTTTGCCTTTAGTATAGTTCAACCAGAAATTTGTCTCTACTTAAATCTCTAGAATAAACATCTGATGGGATAGCAATATCTAGTCCATAGGCATTCTTCTTAAAAACTTCATGAATTTTTCTATTCCTTGGTATCTTTAAGCTTCTGGAATTATTCACACTCTTATCCCAGGAAAATTCTTCTATCCATATCATAGTCCCCTGCTAGATGCGTTACCTATGCAGTTCATTCTTGCCATTAATGGTCTTCTGAGAAGGGGTAAATGTCTCTTTTTCCAAATTGTTTTTTAAGATTACCACCTCCATCCTTTTCCTGACATTAGTTTTTTCTACCTTCTCCCCTTTTCTGCCTCTATTAATGGGTTGTTTTTTGCCCATTATTCTAAATCTGCTTCACAAAACTACAGAAATCTTTACTTTCTGGTAGGAGGAAATGGGAACAGGTGGGTGCAGGTAGCTAAGCAGGGAAGGCTGCTCTGAATGTACTGGAAAGAAGGGAAAATTTGGAATTTCAGTTTGTTAATACTTTCATTATTTTCATATTGGCTTATGTTAATAGTATGTTTTTCCCTCTGTCCTCTAAACAATCACAGCATCACTAATAGTAGGCTGCTATGTACAATAATTCAGAGACCTTCTGATCTCTCAAAATATTTGATTAGGTCTGAGTTTCTCTGGTGGAAGTTTATGTGTGACCTTCAAGTTCAGGAAAATGTCTTTGTGTCCTTCCAGACTAGTTACAAAACATATGATCTGGCATATGCAAAGGTAATAAATAAGTCAATAATTATTTATTGAATAGCTATTAGGAACAACAGACACTGTTTGACAATGTGTGAAATAAAAATCAGAATCTTACAGTTGTTGTGTAGGGGCAAGAGGGATGGATTTGTAGTCAGATAACCTAAGTTTGAAATCTAGTTAGCACTGACTAGCCCTAACTTGGAGTAAAACACTTCATCTCTCTAAGCCCCATTTTCATCTTTCATAAAATAAAGACAACAATACTCTCTATAACATGGGATTTTTGAGAGATTTAAAGAAGATAATCTATGTAAAACATTCCTTATGAATAGTAAACTATTAAACAAACACATAAATGGAGTCACCTGTTTTCAAGAGACCTTGTTGTCCTAGACAAGGAGCCTATTAGGGTGGCCAATGTGAACTCAAGGCCAGAGGGTGCTCCATCAAACAATCTGGAATGTGTGGGACCTTGGAATTCTTACATGACCTAAGCAGTAGGAGATCCCAAAATTATCTCTAATGTTGACTTCCCCTTTCTAAATAGGAAGGGGCTTGTGCTTTAGAAAAATAAAATTCAAAAACTGTGACAATTTCTAAACTCTATGAATTATAGAAGAGAATTCATGTTTACTATGTCATGAAAGGTATCAATATTTTTGAGTAGCTGTCTAATAATAGTGACTCTGTAGTAGACACTGACTTATATTTTAAGTACTTACATAAGACATGTATTATTATAATGATGTTACAAATACAGAGAATGAAACTCAAAAAGATATTTATCTTGCTCTAGGTTTCACAACTTGTAAATCATGAAGTCATGATTTAAACTTTGATCTCAAGTTGAAAAGTTAAGTTTCTGTTATTAAATATCCTCATTCCCTTCCCTTAAATGTAGTTTTAAGAGAATGATATGGCTAATGTTAGAAATGGATCAAAGGGAGAAGCTCTTCATTCACTCAACAAATATTTATTGGGGGTCCATTGTGGGCCAGGCACTCTTCTGAAAGCTAAGGAAACAGGAGCAAATAAAACTTGCCCCCATGCATCTCACATTTTTGTAGTGGCAGGGAGAAGGAGAAATTAAAAAAAAAAGTTAAATATCTGTCCTCTGGTGATAAGTGATAAGAAGAAAATTAAAGTGGTTGAAGGGGGCAGAGGGTGATAGGGTGCTGCTTAATAAGTGATGATCAGGAAAGCCACCTTTGATGAAATGATATTTAAACAAAAATGAGAAGTCACTGAGAGAGTAAACCATGCAGATGCAGGGGGAGAAACTTTCTGGGCAGAGGAAGTAGCAAGTACAGAGGCCCTGATACAAGGTGTTGGGTATGTGTGAGGAATAGGAAGGATCCAGAGTCACTGAAGAGGAGGCAGAAAGGCAGAGAGGGTAGCTGGTAAGGTGGTGGTGGAGTGGTGGCCCACATTAGATGAGGCCCCACAGGCTGTGATGAGGGTCTCAGATCAACTCAGAAGCCATCTTCTCTGACTTGATTTCAGATGTTGACAAAAGTCCTTTTAGTTTAGTAGTTCTACCGCTTTCAGCCAATGTGGGGTTCTGATTAACTTGGTGCAAAGGTTGTGATGCATTTTTATATTTACTTCATAGGTATCATCTGTGAGTCATATTTTCTATTAAAGAGCCAAGTAAACTCACTTACAACATTTTTTGGTTGCCATATAAAATCAAACTAATGGTTTTTTCAAACCCAGTGTTTGCTTTCGAAGAGGGGCATATCTTCAGGGAGGACAATTTTCATCCATGATGACTATACACAAATGATTAGGGATGGATAATAGACATGGTGCAATAAATTAAAGCCAAGAACCCATGACTTGGCCTTTCCATTTGGAACTTGAAAATCCTGTGATTTTCCAAAATACATCTTATTTTGCATATTACAATATGCAAAATACACTAATACATCTATTAGTGATTATCCTTAAATTTTGCCCCTACCTCTATCCACCATGTTTTGTAAGGGCTGAGTAAATTTTCCGATGGGGTGAAAAAAATTTAAATAATATTCCATTCCGGTAGTTTGGTCACATAATGTTAATTAGGAAGATGACAAATAGGAAAGTTAATTTCAATTTTACATGACCCGCTGTGTTTGTCAGCTTCCAGTTCATCCAACTTGTGTCTTTTACTTCTCCAACAGATCAGGTACTCCATGTGGGAATGCCATTTGAACAGAAATTAAATGATCTATTCTCCCACAAATGCCTGAGGAATTGAAGAGGTAACTTTCATTAACCTTCATGGATTTTACACATATAAAGCCCTTGAATGTCAGTGGGAGACTAGACTCCATTGAGTATCTCCTGCTTTCTTTAATATTGCATATTTAATCAAAGAATGGCAATAAAACATTTATCAGAGATTTATACAAAAATATTTTAAAACTTTGAATGGAATTAACAATGAGTCAATAAAAAGTATCAAACGTGATTGCTATAGACACCTTAAAAAAACTCAACATAGAAAATACTACTGCTATTTCTTCTTCTGATTCACAAGTGTTAAGGCACTTTATTTCTCTTTAGAGAAATAAATAATCTGTGCCAACATCTGTCACCTGCCTCTAATCTGAGTATAACCCCCAAATTTCGTTTTCCAACACACCAACAGTGTGTCGGCAAGTAGCCACAGGGCTCTGTACTTCATATCATTTTTTACCTCCATCTGCCTGGGAAGCACTGCATGGGCCTCTTAGAAGTCTTGAAACTATGCCCATTTCAGCACCAATAAGGTAAATAATAAATGCGTTAAGAAAAAGGACAGCGCCTCTTGCTCTCTCACTCACTCACCTCCTCACTCATTCCCTCATCAAGCACAGAGCTCATTGACCCTACCAATAGGAATGGACACCAAGGATTGCAGAATTTTGCAAATTAGCCTGTGTCCCCTGTGAGCTATATAGCAATTTACACTTAGTAGAAATTATAAGAAAGTTTTGCACCAAAATGCATCAGAGAGACAATGGGTTAATAAGAAACATGAACTTAGATTCCACAGAGAGGAGGTTGAAAGCCTCACTCCAACAGGAATGGGTGCATGACAGAATGCAGGGAATGCAGCGAGAGAATTCTGGAAAGGAGTGAGCAGAGAAGGAGAAGCTTCTGAACAGGTCAAAGGCAACATTCACACCATTGCCAAAGCAGGTGACTTTAGTCTTGAGCAGGAAATTTGATTAAAAAAAAAAAATCAGTCAATTTAATTGCTGATAGGTTGGTTCTCTCTTGTGGTGAGGAGAAAAATGAGACAAATTGCTAGACATCAGAGTAGACAAAAATATTCAGTCAACTGGTGCCAGTTCTTCATTTTCCAGTGGACTGTTGTAGTTTATAAATGCAGCATCTATATGCAAATGTGTGTGGATGTGTGTGCACACATATGCTTTTGTGGGCCAGGTGGGAGAGGAGGAAAGGAGGCAAAAAGAGGTGCTTAGCTCGTGGTAAGCCTGTGATAGTGACATAGGGGACTTCAGTTTTCCTGAGGTTCATAGTCATCACTCTAACTTCATGATCCTTGCTCAGAAAACAAAAGTTAGATATCCAAGAAAGTTAAATTCCTTTACATTATGATGTCTTAATATGGCATTTCTGTATTAAGTGTTATGTCATTGGTAGTTGGAAAGATTCTCTTTCTCACACACATACACACACACACACACCCCAGCATACCCAGCTCTACAATGCATAGAAGAGTATTGGGCCTATGCCATCCATATTGTATACTAGCAGTGGGAAATAATTTCAGAACAAGAGTTTTCAAAAAGCGCGGAGAAAATTCTCCTAAGGTTATCCCCATTTTCCCTCCTTCTCATTTTCTTTATAATCTATAAGGAGGAAGGGACTAAATGTGACTGGTTAATCCAGTGAGAAGCAGAGAACTATTTGCTCTTTCAGGACCCTTAAGAACAATGGGAAATCTTGGCAATTGCTTCAAATTACAGCCATTTTAAAATAAGCTGGTATCAATATTTATTTTTATACCAACAAAGATATAGCCATTACTAACTAATTATAATAAAGGTTTGTTAAACCAATGTTGATTTATTCAAAATAATATGTAATTCAAAGTCATTGGTAGTCCTTAACTGATTAGACGTTATGCATTCTTTAACAAAATACTGAATAATCGGGAAGAACTTAACCTCAAGTCAATTAATTAATGTTGTTGAATTCTGGTTTGTTTCCTGTTGAATTAATAAGAGCTTGCTGTAATCAGTCCTAGCCTCACCTTTGGTTCTGCAGGGATGCCAGATATGCAAGCTAGTGACTTTGAATAGGTAACAGCCTCTATAGATGCTCCTCTGCTACCTATATTCTCCTTCTAATCAATTTATTTATTTTTTTCTGATAGAAAGGCTAAAACAGCTTGCAGCCGAAGCAGCATGGTTTAGCAGGTGGTTAAGAGCACAGACATTGGATCCAAACTTTCTGGAGCTGCAATCCCATATCAACCACTTATTAGCTGAGGGACCTTAGGAGAATTAATTTAATCATTCAGTGCCTCAGTTCATTCACCTATAATGTAGAGATGGTAATAATGGTACATGACTCATAGAGTTGTTTTGAAGATTGAATAAGTCATTAGTTATAAAATGATCTGAGAGGTACCTGACATATAGAAAACTCCATAGTAGTATTTATAATAAATAAATGTTTTCAGCAAATGTTGATATGACCAGGAAATTAAAATTACTTTAGATGACCATAACCATCTCTTCATAAAGAAACAGCAGCAGTGAGAGAGGAGAAAGTCCAAACTGCACTGATCTGGCTTTCTTCCACTCCATTCTCTTCACTTTAGTTCAAATCCATTGAGACTTAATTATGCCTGGGAAGGCTACTTTTCCTAGCCTTTGCCCAACCCAGAAAAAAAAGAACATCTTGTATTGCTCTTAACAAATTATTTCTTTGATTATCACTAAAATTGCAATTCTAGATCTGTATAGACAGATTTCTTATATGGTCTCAATTTATTAAAAAAGCACTCATGCTCAGATTTCCATATCCTCTAAAAGTATATTCTATGAATGTCTGGCCTATATCAACAATGAGTTGAGCTCCTTACGGCTGGGCAGTTATTTATTTCTTTAAAATGAAACAACATGAAGAAAAGACAAATAAATAGAAAGATATGCTGTGTTCATGGATTGGAAGAATTAATATTATGAAAATGTTCATACTACCCAAAGCGATCTACAGATTCAATGCAATCCCTATTAAAATTCCAATATCATTTTTTTCACAGAAATGAAACAGTCCTTAAATTTGTAAGGAACCACAAAAGACTCCAAATAACCAAAACCATCTCGAGCAAAAAGAATAAAGCTGGAGGCATCACACTCCCTGATTTCCAAATATATTATAAAGCCATTGTAATCAAAACAGCATGGTATTGTAACATAAACATATACATAGACACATAGAACAGGTTAGAAAACCCATAAATAAACCCATGCATTTAGAGAGTAGAATAGAGAGTAGAATGATGATTACCAGAGACTGGGAGGGGATACAAAGTGGGGGAAAGGGGAGTTGATAATAAAAAGGTGCAAAGTTTCAGAAAGACAGGAGGAATAGGTTTTGAGATCTATTACACAGAGGGGTGACTACAGTCAATAATAATGTATTATATATTTCAAAATACCTTACAGAGTAAATTTTAAATGTCTCACCATAAAAAATGATAGGTAAGCAAGGTGATGGATATGTTAATTAGCTTGATTTAATCATGCCACCTCGCCTGTATATACCAAAACATCACATTGTATCCCGTAAATGCATACAATTATGATTTGTCAATCAAAAATAATGTTAATAAATTAAAGCCAAATAAATACATTTTAGTCAGAAAAATGAAGCAAAAAATATGAAGCACAATAGATGTTCTGTTTTCTCAGGAAAGAATAATAGTCTTCCTCGGGTAGCTTTTTCCTATGGGACTAAATTTAACTTCCCCATACCCCTGATAGCAGCTGAGGATGGGGAACATAGACTATAATGTTGAACCTGTTTTCCACATAAAATCCATGTTCAATCATATTTTTTAGTCTGTTTAAATTCAATATATCAAAATTACCCTGTAATTTCTTGTTATAGATAAAAGTAAATCTGGGGTATAAATTTTTAATATCTCAAAAATTAAATATGGTATAAATAGAGCTTTAGAAAAAAATGGATCCATGGAAACATATCAAAACATTTTTTCTAATTGCCAAAAAATATTCTCAGTGAAAAACAATTCACAGGATATTATAACTAATTTTTCACATTTCAAGGAACTATAGCATGAATACTGCCTCAAATAGCCTAACGTTTCAAAGAGAAATTTAAAAAATAATGATGCTGAAATCCATGATAAAATGAAAGCTTATAAAATAGAAGTATTTTCCTAGAAATCCCCAGTGAGAGAAAATGTGTATTTATAGAGATAATTTTTCACAATTTTAAATTTTAATTTTTCAGAACTTTCCATTTATTAAAATTGATTGTTTTTGCTCTTTTAAAAAATAGCAGAAGCAGTTTTAATTATCTGACTCTCATTGACTACTAATGATACACAAGTGTAAATCTTGGGGAACAATCCAGGAGAAGGAAACAACATACAATACTTCCAGTTTGCTTTCTCAGCTTCTCTGAACATCAGTGGGCAAGAGAACCTGCCCTTTGCTAGAGGAAAAGGAGGCAATCTCACCCCTGAGTGGGGTCAAAGAATACCTGTCTCTTTCAGTATAGAAGAAGGGAGGTTTTGGTATATTGACAGTGTTTCTCTATCATTGATTGAGTCATTTTTGTGTGCTGGGATATTGTCAAATGTTTGATACATGTTATTGTATCGGATCATTACAATCATTATTCCTATTTTATAAAAGAGGAAATTGAGCCTTGGTACAGTTAAATAATTTGCTCAGGGTCACACCATGTTAGAACTGGGACAGAAACCAGGTGTGCATAACTCTAAAGACATCTGAATCACGAAACTGCTTCTCTTTAAGTAGTCATGTAAAGGACACACATTTATTGAACAGCTGAGAAATCAAATTGAATCTTTAAATTCTACATCTCCTCTATATGCTAAAACTAAACATTTTATTGATATATATTGAAAATATTTAAAACATAAAAATTGCATTGTGCTTCTTATGATACTAGTGATGCGAGGGCTATAAAAGATAATAAATAATAATAATACCTCTAAACCACCTCCAAGGATAATTTCTACTGCCATTTATTGCACATTTACTTTAGGTACTTTGCTAAACACTGTCCATATATTATTGCATTTTTAAAAAAGGAACTAGCCACAAATTTTACAATCTAAAACTTAAACTAAATTGAAACGTGTACACATTTTTTTTGCAGAAGTGAAAAATATGGACACAAGTTTCCATTTCCTTGATTCCACCTTTATTTCAAATGAACAGATTTTCTATTGTCCAAATTCTAGTTCATGCATGTCTGAATGATTAATCCATTCCTTGGTCCCCAAGAACATGCAAAAGGTACCGAAGTCAGTCAGCAAGGGCTTAGCAGGATAAGACAGACCAAAGACCCAACTGAGAACTAATTGAAATTGAATTTACTCCTCTTATTTTTCTTCACCTGCTCGTGCCAGGTGGTAGAAGCTAAATACAATATGACTTAGCGGTGTTTGTCTCAACACTCACGTAAGTTAGCCGGCCAGCGTGCTGTCACCCTGGGCTAACAGGGAGAGTAATTCTGCCACCCCCACCGGTACAACATTAAGGGAAATGAATCTCATTCTGTTCTTTTTTGGGAAGTAATTTATCAGATGATTTATTTACAGTGCAGACTGCATGACAAGTAAACAAATATGTTATTTTTGCCCACTGTAGTTGGATTTTAAACATGAGAAAGAGACAGAGTAAGTGTCTTTCTAGGATATGTGAGTAGCTCTGACAACAGCTTTGAAAAATAAAGGAACTCCATTACAAGGCGTTTAGCAAGAACTGATTTACATACTAGAGTAGATCTTTCATGAATTCTGCCAACGTAGAGAGGAAAGGGGAGGGAAAAAAGGCTCCAATTGCATGCTACCACTGTGCATGTTGATGAATCCCCCAGCACATGTTAATTAATGCCCTATTGTGTTTGGCAGACTACCAGGGACTGTGATTGTACACGGACTGATCCTTTAAATGGAGAGTGGCTTACTCTATATTGAAAAGAAAAAAGATTTGTATTTGTATAAGCCACAACTATTCCTTAGGAATAAGTGTTTTGCTTTTAGTGCAATTAGGAGAGAAGAACTGCCATCTATCACAATATTTTATCATTACACTTTAAAAAAATTCTCAACCCCAGTAAAGTAAGTAAGAAATCACAGAAATGTCATTGTTTTTAAGGAAAAATATCATTGCTGCCATTGCCTTATCCAAATCAGTGTCCAGATTTCACTCATAAAAGATGATAATTAATACTGTTATCTACCGTCTTGTGCTCTGACCGAAGCGGAAGATTGTACTCAAGCAGTTAAAAGGAAATCTTCATAATAAACACATAGCAGTATTGACAAAATTAAATAAATAATACCATCCTGGCAACAGAAGTGAATTGAACAGGGAAAAAACCCAGAAGATGCAAATTCTCCTGCCTTAAAGCTTATAGAAATCTTATGTCCTGCTAGATTTTAATTTTAATCATAGATAAAAACAGGATTGACTAATTTCTTGGATTCTTGTTTCTTATTTGCTTTAATTTGCTTTTTACTACTTGCACTGCAAAGAGCTGATAAATATTGGATATATTAAAGTATGAATGGCCTAGAAAAATAAATTGCCTTATATTATTGCTCCTTGTGAATAAAATTGACATATCTAAGAAGCTGCTGCAGCAGCATCCGAAATGATACTGCAGCCAAATCTATTAATTGTCTTTCACCATTCTAAATAATAACATTCACCTCTGGCTTACTAAAGAACCGATCTCTTTCCACATCTGCATTGCTTTAGCTGAAATTGGCTGATGTCCTTTTTATTTTATTTGTGTGTGTGCGTGTGTGTGTGTGTGTGTGTGTGTGTGTTTTAATGACTTCAGTCATTTGGGCTTCCTTGTAACTACAACTCTCTCCAGATTTCCCTCAGCACATGTAAGCATTATTTAAGTCCTCAAAGTAGGGTACAAGGATCACCTAAACCAGAATCACAGGGGGGTGTTTGTTTAAAATATAGTTTCTGGGACTCCATGCTCCAGAGAGAAGGCTCTGATTCAATAGACATCCAGGAATCTGCATTTTAAACGAGCACACATGCGACGCTGATTATGTAAACAATTCTACATGCCCTTCTTTTGGAGTTCAGTGGCTTTTTAAATAAAATTCTCCAGCTCTTCTTTTTACTGAAACGCCTCATTTCACTGGATAGTGAGTGTCCCTTTAAGAGTGTGATGGCATAAACTTTATTGTAGATGGCCGGGTCTGATCGCCTTCTCATCTGAGGAGGTCGGGACCCAACATTTCAATGATCTTTAATTCAAGGTATCAGAACTATTGGCCCTCTTTCCCAGTGGAAAAGTACTTCAGGGATGGGAGGAAATGAAAGTTCAAAAATAGGGTGGAGATTGTCACAGAGTGACCACAGAGGCATCAATAGGCCCTCCAACCTTTGAGAAATTTCATTCTGGGACACACTCTGTTAACCTTACTAATTCTTAACTCATGTTTTTATCAACCTTGGTTAAAAAAAACCCCAACCTTATAAACAGATATATATATGTTGTGTCATTGATTCCTTTTGCAATTAGAATTCTTGGGTCTATGAATGAGTAATAGCAACAATCTGTTGAGTGTCTACTATGTGTCAAGCTAAGAGCTAAGTGCTTCCTATACATTACATTATGTATCTTTTCAGCAATATCCCTCTGAGATAGACATTACAATTCCCCATTTTATAGATGAGGAACTGAGGTTTTGAGAGGATAACTAGTTTTCCTGAGGTCCCTGGTCGTAGACTTAGAATTTGTCCAAGTTGGTCTGACTCCAAGGCCTGTGCTCTTAGCCAGGAGGCAATCCTGCCTCTAAAGTGGGCTTCTCTTTCCTTTCTAATCAGCTAGCCTTTGTGCCTCATGTCTTTGAAATAAGTCTAGGCTCTATATGAGCATTTGCTTCCTTTGGGAGTGCTTCTACTGTATTATAAGTTCTTTGAGATGAGAACAAACCCCACCTCTGGGTTTCCTTGCCAGCACTGTCAGAACTGCAGTACAATAGTGACATGCTCAAGCTAAGTAAGAGAGGTCCTGCCGATCTATTTTAGGACTCAGAGCTCTGACAGAGAGCTTACTGTTACATTATCGCAAAACATGATTACAATAGGTAAAGTCACTTTCAAGGGAAGCCAGAGCCTATACCCTGCCAGTACTTTGTTTAATGAGCCCAAGACAAAAATAACAGCATCTAATGGGCAGGGAGGCTAAAAGAATGGCACAAAACAGTCTTTACAGAGTGCAACAATGCACTCTGAAATACAATGAAAGTCAGAGAGAAACAGTGAATTGATTTCTAAAATCTCATTTTGCTCCAAATAATCACTGCTTTGCATAGAGGATTTTGTTTCTTGAGTGAATCCCAAAGTTCCACAAAGGCGAATGACCATTTTCCGTCAGGCTTTCCCACTTCTGCATTCTTGCTCGTGCCGTTGCTCTCACGTGGCAGCTTTCCTTACTGCAGCCATCTCCTTTCCCAAACTCTGCCTGACCAATGGCAGGTGATTTCTTTTAAGATGAGAGACAACATAGCTGGAAAGGTGTGTCCTTGCTCTTTTGAAAAGGAAAGCTATTTAAGGAGATTTAGTGCTGCAAATAGGTTCCGGCATCTGAGTTCACAACAAATCTGATGCCTTATTTGCTTCCACTAGCTCTTGACCTGGCTTTGGTTCATAAATCTGATTCCAAAATTCATTACATTCAGTTCTTACCACTTCTCACCCTCACAAGTGGGCATTGGGTTCTGGTTTTGCCCCAGAAAGGGCAAAAGGAGGCTACAATTCTTCCCTGGCCTGGCTTTGCTGGCTGGTTACTGTTAGTTTAGTATCATCCCTTAAATCTCTAGATTCACTTTCATTACCCTTCAACCTACGGCTAATGTTTGATTCAAGAACTGTTGATGAGCAGCCAACCACAACCAAAATCTTGCCTGATTATTTAGGGAAGAAGCAATTTCTTCCTCCTCTGCATTTGATCTAAACCTTTTTGATAGCATTTATACTGCTTACTATTATTATTTGTATGTATCTTGTTTTCTCTACTGAATTATAAGTTCCCTGGTGCTAGGGTTCAGGTATCATCTAGTTTTAGTATTTTGAATTAATAAAAATAATAGTAATATTAAATAACATGTAGTGAAGTTCTGATATGTGTCAGGCACTGTGCTACGGGTTTTCACACATTATCTTCTGTAATTCTTATAAGAATACAGTAAATGCTATTATTATTAACATTTAATAGATGATGACACTGAAGCTTAGAGAGTTTCAGAAATTTTCCCAAATTTACATAGCTAGTAGGTGTAGAGACAGGATTCTAAATCAGGTCTGCCTGACTTCAAAGCAAGAACTCTTAATTCTTGCACTGGTGTTTTTAGTGGATTGAAAAAATGAATAAACTCATTTACAAAATTAAAGAAGAGTAAATTGTTAAAATATAAAACAATATTCAATGTTTTAAATAAAGACATTATTCACACAACATTTTTAAATATCAGAGTATTTTGGGGGGTGTTGTTTTTATCTAATACTTATTTTCACATTTTTAATTTTTTAAAATATTTTCTTTCATTAATTTCAGAATCTTATGAGGGGTACAAACATTTTGGTTACATAAATTGCTTTCGCACTGGTTGAGCCAAGGTTATAAGTGTGTCCAGACTTATTTTGAAAGGGGTCTTTTTCTCTGATTCTACAATATTTAAGGAATTTCTAGCATTTAGCATTGATATGTAAAAAAAGTTTAAATTAAAGATGAAAATAAAGTGGGATTCAGTCAACCAAGTTGGACAGCTAATGGAAAGTGTGATGGAAGAAATTTATGGTGTTTTATACATAGTAAACACCCATATTTGATGAATGAAAAAAAAAAGATGGGATTAATGAACCATTCAATCAATGAACAAACATTGAAAATCAACCTACTAGCTACTTTAGAATAATAACTCTCCTCAGGGGTTAAGAGGGGGATTATGGGTTGCAGCAACACCCAGATTCCTCAGAAATCTCACTTCCACCCGCAAGTGTCAAGACTGAGTTCCTGACTTTGGACTGCGACTATCCACAGCTTCCCCAGACCATGTGGCCTCTGCCTGTGCAGGTCAGAGGGAGGACCGGACACCTGGACCTCCCAGTCTCCTCACACTTACTGCTTTGCTACATGCTGTGGTTGGATCTATCAGGACTAATCACATTATGCCTGTTATCTCTGTATCTGTATGAAAAGAAGCCCAGGGTCCCAGGCACCTCTCCTATCTGTCACTTTAATTCTCACAGGGCTTTCCACACTCTCTGATCTCTTCCTTCCCTCCCACCATCCCCCAATTCATGAAATCTCTCCATTGTGCCTTCTGGAATTCACGGTCTGCAGTCAAAAAAGTTCTCTAGAACTTTAACCTCTTCCGTGAACATTCCCTTCACCTTTTTACTCTAATGAAAACCCAACTTTCCTTATGATGTCTCTCAGGTAGTGGTTGGGGTTTTTTGGCTGTTGTTATTACTTGTTTGTTTTCCTCCCACAGACCTCACACATTCGGGCCTAGAGGTTGACTCCATTCTTATTATGCTTCCCTGTTTCTTCAGACCATTCTTCCTGACTCACCAGTAATGACCGTGTTGCTAAATGGTCAAGTTTGTTTCTTATCTAACTTGGCTTTTCATTAGCATCTGACACAGTTGGTTCCTTCTCATTGAAACTTTTTTCTTCATGTCACTTCTAGTATACCACACTTTGCTGATTTTCCTTTTGTGTCACTGGCCATCCCTTCTCCGTCTTCTCTGCTGCTTCCTTCTCATATCTCCAACACACTAAATATCAGAGTTGCCCATGGCTCAGTCCTGAGGTCCCTTCTTCTTTATTTCATTCTATTTAAATCCCTGAGACTGGAAAAGATTTAAATACTGCCTATATGTTGATGCCTTCCGAATTTATATCTCCACACTTATCTTCTCCTCTTTAGATTTATGTTATTAACTGCCTACTCTCCACCTACAGTTGAGGTTTAGTAGAAACCTTATATGTCCTAAACTGAACTCTTCACATCCTTCCATGCTCCAAACCTGCACACTCTCTCAGTCAAGCCCCAAACCTTGGAGTCATCTTGGCTCCTCTCTTTTTTCTCATAACCCACGTTCAATCCATTAAAAAATCCTTCTGGCTGTGCTGCCATCAAAATATACTGAGAAGTGAATTATTCTCACCATCTCCACTGCTACCACCATGGACCAAGCCATTATCCTCTCTGGGATTACTGCCAGCACCTCCTACCTGGTTTCTCTTTTTACATCCTGGCCCCCTACAATCTATTCTTAACAGCAGACAAAAAAAAAAAAAAAAGATTCTTCAAAATAACAGTCAGAGCATGTCACTCCTCTGTTTAAACCCTGCAATAACTTTGTTTTCTATTCAATGTAAAAGCCAAGTCCTTACAAAGCCCTCTAGGGTCTTATAAGATCTGGGCCACAGTACCTTTCTGACTCCACCTTCCCTTCTGACCACCACTCTTCCCTAACTTACTCTGCTGCACCCACACAAGTTCAAGTGCTCCTACATTAGGACTATTCATTTGCCCTGCAGCATTTTTCCCCCCAGATATCTAAAAGTCCAACCTCCTCCCCTCCTCAAGTGTTACCTTCACAATGAGACCCTAACCTGATGTTTCTAGTTAATTTTGCAATCCCGTCCCCAAACTCACACTCCTAAGTCCCTTTACCTGGCTCTGCTTTTTAATTACAATTGTCCCTTGTAACACACAGTGACATTTACTTTTATTTATTTATTTTTTTATCATCTATTGCTAGTTGTCTGTCTTCCCTGCTAGAATGTGACTTCCATGTGAGCACAGATTTATTTCTTTTTTGTTCTGATGTTGTTTTAGGAATCTGAAAATGTGCCTGGCACATAGTATGTGCATAATAGATGTTTGTTAAATAAATGCTAGATTTGTATACTGTTTTCCAGTGTGTGACATACTGCTATGTGTTATGAAATTATATTTAAAACTACCCCTTACTATTGACCAGGCAATTATCATTATTCACATTAACGAGATTAGGAAGCGGAGGCCAGAGCCATTTTTCCTGACACCTAAATTCATTGTTTTTGCTACTTTACCCTGGTACCAGGACAGTGTCTTAATGATTTTGCTTAAATGATAGCATAAAACAATGGCCTAAAACATTTACTGGGCACTGACTGCTTTGTAATGGTGATTGTGCACAAAAATACAAAAATATATCCAGAGTCTGGGAGACAATGTATTTGGACAAGAGAGATATTTCTGGGTCTAGATTTACAGAAGACAAGTTTGCTTTTTCACTACCAGCAGAGCTAACACAGACCCCAGTGTCAGTTGTTTCTTTTGGACTCACAGCCACCTGACATCTGGCAATTGGTTTGACATGTTCAAATCAGGGTTTTGATCTCAGCATTATTCTGAGATGACACCTAGGAAGGTGACTAATAAAATTTTATTAAATTTAGATTTTGGTAATTTGCCAGCACTTACTCACTTGACTTGGGGGAGCAAGGGTCCTCTGTACTTCTGATCACGAAATTTAAAAACTATGGCTTTTGCTGATTGCAATTGAATGTGTTAAGCATATTTTAGGCACAGCTTTATGATTGGTCACCAGAAGCAATCTTATGGTTAGTTGGCAATCCCACCTGAATAAAAATTCTTTCACTGGACATTTCCTGCCCTGTTTTTCTGAACTGTGGTCAGAATCTCACCCTTGACTTCCTTAAGAAACCATTATTTCTCTTTAGAAAGCTTCTGTACCTACTATCAAGGTACAATAGCAACAAAGAAAATAAAGTACCTAGGAATACATTTCACTAAGGAGGTAAAGATTTTATTTTAAATTAAGGTTTTTTAAAAATTTCTAGGCTTTTTAATTTTAATGTCCCCTGGTTATCTCATATCTACCTATGTTAGCTTCATAATTTCTTGTTTATGGACTGCTGCTAACTTCTTTATTCATTACAGAAATTGAAATACACTTATTTTAAAATGATTTTTGTACATTCTATTATATACATTTTCCTGGGGCTGAATTAATCCCCCAATGGCCAGTTGTATTTCTTAGTATTAGTTTGCTTTCTATGTTTTAATATTTTAGACTGCAGGCTGACATTACATGGAAGTTTTACTTCTCCTTCTCCTTCTCTATGCTCTCTCCACACTCTTCTGTTCCTCTCATCTAACAAAGTTTTACAGTTGCCCGAAGTGCAATAATGTCTGAAATGGGATAGTGGTCTGGGGCTAGATCTTATGCTGGCCATTTAAACCTTTCCCATGGTGATACTGAAAACAATGTCTGTCAACTTATGAAACCAGAGAGCAGCTTGACCAAAGTCGTGGTTGCTAGGTGATGTCTGTCTGCTTCTTTGACTCCCCTGGTATATAATTATAACTACAACACAGCTCCAGGCTGTAGGTGGACTCAGCTTATTTTTTCTACCTCTTTTCAAGGAGATGGAGTTCCTCAGCCCTCACTGTTAAGAACTGAGACTGCAGCCAGTGAACAACATTTATCCTGATAATGCCACACAAATCATTCCAGAATCTTAGCATAGTTGGAGCTTTAAGTTCAATTTTTCTTTTTTAATCCACAGAAATATTTAACTTCTACTTGTGCCTGATAATCCATCATCATTTCTTCTTTTCATATTTTACCATGATACTATATGTCTGGAGCAGATGGGGCCCTTAAAGACATGAAATGACATTATTCCAATTAGATATCTCTTGGCTTCTGGTTCAAATAATAAACTAACACTCAACTACTTTTATATTCTATTTAAAGGTGTTATTTTTAATAGCAAATGTGAATGGAATTATATCAACTGTCTTTTCAGTGACACTTAAGGATTTTTTCTTAGCTTATTTAAGTATATTTTTATATTATCCAATATTGTTTCATAGTTGCATTCCTGTCATTAACTCTCTTTTCTGTTGATAAATATTCATATTTCATAATGCTATATTTAATATTTTAAATAAAATATTGGTATAAATATTAAAATGGAAATTAGACTCTACGTTTTTACTATATTTATCAAATTTTTTAAAAAATTTATAAAATAAATTATTTCACTCAAAATATTTTTTCACTTCTTGAAAACTTTATTTTATATTCATTAATTTTAATGATTTAAAGATTTAGTGAATAAGCCCATCATTCAATCTTGTTTGGACCTCTTTGGAGAATTTACTACTTTGAAACCGTCTCAATGTTTTGGCTAACTATTCTGGGATTCTTAGACGACGATAATCTTTACCAAGTTAGTTATTCAAATATATTTTTCATATCTTATAATATTCACTATTCATTGATTTCTTTTTTAATCTCAATATTTCCTATTAAACTGTTTGTATAGTAAACATTCTGAGGTCTTTTATGCTATTATAACAGAATACACACACAGTCTTAAATGATAATTTGCTAGAAATAAAAACAGATCAAATTTTCTTTTCTTCAGAATTTAAAAAATATTTCTATGTTACTCTCTTATATTCAACATTGATGTTGAAAATTTGACATCAATCCAATCCTTATTTTATTGTCTAAATAATCTACGTTCTTCTATAGATACTTTTAGAATAATGTTTTTTCCTCTGATGTTTTAAGATATTGCTGTAATATGTGCAGATATATATTTTTATGCTCTCCCATTTGATACTCTATGAACCTTTTCAATGCAAAGTATGTAATCTTTCCAAAGTTTTGAAAATATATTTTCATTATTTCTAAAAATATTTTCTCTTCTCTGTTTTTCCTTCTTCTTCTGACACTCCCATTACTGCATCCTGACACTTTCACTCTCCATTTCTTAGCATGACCTTAATCTGGCTTATTTAATTTATTCTTCTTCATCAATTTCTGTTCATATAAGGAGAATTACTCAATATTACTTTCTAGCTTACTAATTCCCAGCTTTTTCTTTAGCTGTATCTGTCCTGGTATGTGTTCCTTCTATTGTGTTCTTTAAGTATTAAATTTGTATTTTTAATAAAGTCAGAGGGAGATATGTGTGTGTGTGTTCTCTTATCTCTTTATGTATATTTGTTATACTTCTTGGTCTACCTGTTCCAAAATCAGCTCTATGATATATATGTATATATTTGAATATTTATCTTCCTACTTAATGATCGTATAGCACAAGTGTCTATCAATTTCAGCATGTGAGTAGCAGCTACACTTCCTGGTAATGTATGTTGGAGCAGGCCCAAAGGCTAGGGAGGCTCTTGTGTGTCTCTCCATTGCATTTATGGAGAGAGGGGGAAGTGCCCAAGGGCAGACAGACCCAAGCCCCACAGAATCTTGTTAGCCACTATGTAAGTCTTCTAGTGAAAGATTCCTTTTTAAATTACTTTACATAAGCAGTTTGGGAAGAGCCTCTTGTTCAGTCTGGGGGATCTGGAGGAAGAGGACTGAAGAAGTGAAGCCCCAAGATGCTCCAGACTCATCATCAACTGCAAACCTACGGCTCAACAGCATCAGTGGCCTGGATGGTCTTAACATTTTTCATGGCAAAAGAACAGACAATGATTGTGCCAAGGATACGTATGAAAAGGTAAAAGCAGAGCTAAAAAGTTTGCCTCCAACCTATTCACCTTGAATGGGCTCCTATCATCCTGCACCCCTGACTGCAGACACATCAAGGCCCTCCCCACATGGGGACTTCTTCCTCGTGATCTTCATTCTCAACTTGCTTTTGTCCTCAATTTTTGTCTTTTTCTTGACCTAAGCTTTCCTTGAGCTTCTGTAGTCTCTCTAGGATGGATTCAGAAGAACACAGCCAGCAGCCCACCATCATAACAGGTACTAGAGACTTCTATTATAGCATTCTATGTCTGATTATTTAAATTAAAAATTTTTTACATATAATTTCTTTTTTAAACTAAAATGTATGATTTTTGCAAAACAATTCATAAATAAATAATTCTAGGGTTTATTAAACTCATTTCTCTCTTTAAAAGATAACATTTTTATTTGTATCCTTACTATCGCTTTTCCTTTTCACCTTTAAGACATTGAGAAGATTCTTAGGTTACAGGTTTGTTTCACATACTTTCTATTTTTCTGTATAGGTAGTTCAATTTATACAGAATTTGGCACTATGAATTTTCCTCTGAACACTTCTTTGGACAGATTTCCTAGGTTTTCATATGTGTTATTTCCTTTATCAAAAATAATCTATTATTTTTATTACTGATTTTCTTCATTCCTCAAAAAAATAATAAAATATTTTGCTGATTCAAAAAAACAAATTTCCAAGGCACTTATGACTAGGACACCAGCTCTTACATAAAAACTCAGAAACTACCAATATTATAAGCATAACTAGGAAAAGAAAATCACCACTGCAGACTTGAAACTCCCCGACTAAATAATTTTCTAAACAGTTGATTTTCTCTCCTAAATCACTTTTCCTATTTTTAGCACAATAAGCAGATTTTCCTAAGAGATCTGCAGTGTTATATTCCAACAAGCAAGGCTGTATGGAACACTTCCCCTCTGGTAGCCACGTGTCAATCATTTCATGTAATTAATTTCCTAATGATCCTGAAACATTTGCTTTATACCTGAATGATCTCATTCTAGCACCAGGCAATTTTCTGGAACATTTTAAATGTGAAATTTATAGGTAAGCCCAAGAAAATACATTGTAGACAATGTGTGGAGGAAAAGCTCAGGATCAAACCTTTTGCCAGTGAAGTGTATAACATTTTCTTTGACAGAAGCAAAGTGATATATAGCATGTCACAGCTAAGCTGTAAAAATACCACGACCTTTCATCAGTCTCAATTATTAGAAGTAATAGCCCCAGGCTGAAACTACTTGAGAATCTCTCACGATATTAAACACAGAAAAACTATAGAATCTAATGCAAAGTGCACGGCCAAACTGTGCTGGGATAGGGTTGCCTAGTGGTCCATTCATCATTTTTTTTTTTTTCCTGCTTACTCTGGGGCTGACATCTACTTATTAAGTCTTTCCCTGGGTCATTTCACACTGCTGAAGAGGCAAAGTAGAAATCCCACCAGGAGGCCTGCATTTCCAGAGGGAAGGGAGGTATTGGATTTTTGGTGCCATCAGCATCTTATTAGGCAAAAAGAAAACTGTCGGTCCTGCTAGGCCCCTTCCTGCTGTTTCAAAAGTCATGTCCAGTGTGGATGAGTGCCCCGAAGTGCAGGGAAGTTCTAAGAAAAAATAAACTGCTGTCCTGTGAAATGGTAATATTTTTCAGTAGCTGGGGACCACACCTTGCTGGTGAGGGAAGCCAGGCTGAGCACTATAAACAGATTGACAGTCTACCAGGGGAAAGAAGGGATGGGAAGAATCAAGAGAAGAGGTGATTGAAGGCAAGGGTAAATGTTCCACAGAATTCTACAGGATAAACCTCAATGGAGGACTGGTAATATTTCACTGAAACAGGTACTGACACTAGGCAAACAGATTGCTTTTGATCGGGGATGAAATTCAGAAACATTTAGTTCCCCTATTCTCTGAAATGTAGCACTTTACTTAATCAGGAATTTATGAAACAAACTGTGGCAGTATTCACAATACCGCTATGTTGTCAACAGAAATCCCATGGGTGACATTACATATTGCATTTCAATTGTGGCAGATATTATGAAAGAAAGGTTAGGAGCCAGGTTTTCGTTTTTTACAGTAATCTCTGAGCTGCTGGTGAGCTCTCTCCCATGAATTAATATCATCAGAGTCATGAACAACTAGGTGAGTGACAGACCGACAGGGAGAGTCTGTGAGGGGTCGGCAGTCACAAGGGGTGAAGTGGAAGGGGGAGGTCTGCAGCATGGCAGCATAGACATGTGCTTTCCATGGGAACCTCTACATAACCCAGGTAGATGTAAGGCAAGATGCAGCTTGAACCACCTGCCAGGCCCAGAAAGCACGACTCTACCTTACAGCCACGCTGCTCAAGCAATATCTACCTTTTATTTTTATTTCCACCCTCATTTCCCGCCTTCCACGATGCTGGGGTAGACCAGATCCCAGTCTCAGTAAGACGGCGGGCAGAGAGATGGAGGTAATGAAGACCATGCTCCCACCCCCCCTGGCTTTCTGTCTGCACCAGGCCCCAACTGAAGAAGGTGAGAAAATTTAACTTTAAAGCAAGTTTGGAGTTTTATGTATTAAATGCATCTGGACACTCTAATTTCTGAACCAAGATTCTATTTGGTAACTTAAGGATCTATAGAACTTCTTATAAGCATAATAGTCTCACTGCCCAAGATACAGCTCAGGCAGGGAAAGAAATCTCCCCAGTGAATTTTAAAAGGGTAGCAGAATACAAAATTAAGTAGCTTTATAGTCACACCCCATGAGTCCTGTATGTTCAGAATAGAGTTTATATTGATTTTTTGTCTTTTTCCTCAAATGCATAAAAGTTCTACTTCAGCTGATGTGCTTTATCACAGAGCCCCAGTCGGATCCTACTGTTCCTTCTAAGGTTTGTTCTTGTCCAGAAATCCTCCTCATTTCATCCAACGCACTATAAATCCCGCCTACCCATCTGGTCTGGCTCAAACCCATTGCTTCAGTGACATTTTATTTAAATGCACAAACCACATTGACTCTTCTCCTAATTTCTATTGCCTTTGCAGTACCATTTATTTGACTCACAATTACCATATTCTATTTTTATGTAGTTTCACACCTTTATGGCATCAATGAATTGAGAGCAGCCATGAAGTTGTGTGTCCCTACACTATACATCTATTAGGTGCTTATTATATATTAAATTGAATTTTAATATCTCACTGGATATCTTATATATGAATATCATTCTGCAAAGCAAGTATTGTTCATTTTTTCACTTTAAAAAAAACCCTTTTAATACAAAAGGCTTTTTATTCTTTTTTATTTGCTTGGCTTTTAATACAGACAGAATTGTTTTCAATCTTTTTCTAAAATTAACAATACATCGTATTTTTCTTGATTTCTTTTTTGAAACTGTGGACAATTTTTGGTCTTAGAAAATCTGGAGGTCCGTTTGTTATCATTTCAAGTATAAATGTAAATAGAAACCTTATTCCCAATCATTTCTGTATATGCAGAGCATAAATCTGGGAATGTTATCTGTTTATATGTAAATATTCTAAGCCTGTTCTTTAAAGAGATCTTGGTTTTATTTAAAATACATGCAAGGTTGGAGGCAGTAGAAAGGTGTCTCAAGGGTCTTGTGTCTTTTAGAGAGGAACGTCAAGAATGTGTGCTTCCCAGCTTGTGAAACAATAACTTCTTTGATTGGATATTCAGTTGTGCTTTGCCTGGCATTTTCTGTTTTTAAATCCAAAGGTAAATTTAACTTAGGGAGGAGATATTTCTGTTTGTCAGTTTCAAAAGCAATTTGTTTTCATTTTGTTCTTTTTTTTTTTTTGTAAGCAGTAAATCTTTTGAAATTTGAACTCTACCCCTGTTTTCCACTGTGGTTATTTCTTTAGAGGTTAAAGTTTGTAACCATAGCCCCTTCTCTATCCCTGAAAGGCGGGGGACAGAAGAGACGATTTGGGAAATTCTGTTGGTAAAATCATTCCCAATAATCCTATTTAAGGCAGATTATGCTGTTCAAAACATGGCACTAATCTATATTTTCTTGATGTCATAATAAAAGTAGCTGCTATCAATAAAATAACCCCCTGTTATTTGAATAAACATCGACCAAAAGAATGTTTCATGTTTGTACTCATATAAGAAAAATTTTTATAGTTTTATGCCTTACTTGTTAAACAACATTAATATCTAATAGCTTCTTGATATCATCCCTTATTTTTGCACAATTTTAAACACATCATTCAATGTTTGGGTTAATTCTTTCCTTAGTCATATCACTAACACATTGAAAAACAACAGAATTTTTGGTATCCATCCTATCGTATAATTCTATTATTATATGTCTAAGAATACCTGAATTTCCTTCCAATTTAAAAGGTCATCAATTTATACTTCTCATTTATTCCTTTATGGTAAAATTTAAAGAAAAAAGGAAATTCTTTTTGAGTCAGCCAAAATGTAGCACTGAAAGCTAAACCTGAATTTTAATACTATACACAGACCATTTTCAAATAATTCATTGATTAGCAAAGAACTAAAAATCAGGTAAATGAAAATAACTTTTTGGTTTAGTGAGAGATTGAGGACCCTAGAAGACTGGGCCTGCCTTTAAGATCACAGTGAAGCAACCACAGCCTTGGGCCAAATTGATCTACCACCTGTTTTTGTGTTTGAGCCAAGAACGCTTTCTACGTTTTAAAATGATTGAACAAAATTAAAAAAAAAACGCAAAAGAGAATAGTATTTCGTGAAATACAGGACATGAAATTAAACTCTTAAACTCTTAATGTTCACAAATAAAGTTTCTTTGGAGCACAGCCATGCTCATTCATTTACATATTGTCTATTGCTACATTCACACAACAGTGGCAGAGGTGAGTAATTGCAACAGAGACCGTATGATCCGCACAGCCTAACATATTTACTCTCTGGTCCTTTACAAGGAAAGTTTAAGGTTATGTCTGGTTTCTGGAACAATTCCACTGATACCAGCACACATGCCTATGGAACATCTAAGTTGTGATTAAACAGGATTGCCACAAATCAACTCTTTGAATATCACCTGTCTTCCATCATTCTTCCGGGAGTGATGACTTCAGCAGTTCTTTGGCACACTAGATGGCGATTTAATGCTCTTGTTCAATTTCCCTCTGACCAATCAAATATTGTTTTCAAAAACAGATAAGCAAAACCATAAAATATACCCTTGATTACAGCAAAGCACATGCCTTACCATGGCATCATTGGCTTCATGCACTGACATACCCACTGGTATGCATTTTGGCCAGAATACAGACCACAATTTGATCTGATACCTACCAAAATTTAATACATACCTAAATTTGTACTCCAAAGAGGTATTCTTATTTATTTCACTTAGTTTCTCTCTTCAAACAGACCTCCTAGAAAAATTCCTGATAAATTTCCCAAATACATGCTGTTAGAATTTCAAGAAGAGCTTTAATACAGTGCTATAATACTTTTTTTCCAAAATGAGAAACACACATTATTTATTCAGTACTCAATCAATTGCAAGAAAATAAACTCAAACTGAAAAAAAAGATAATTTATTGGCTTGTGTAATTGAGAAATCTGTGGGTTAAAATGATGCTAATTGGGACTAGATTTCTTTCTCTTTCTCTTTGGGTCTAGCTTGTCTTTGCTTTCCTATAAAAATTGCCTTCATTCTCAGGCTACAAGAGGTGGGGAAAAGCTACCAGTAGATTTCTACACGCATTCTCCTAAATTCGAGTCCAACAGAGTAAGAGCTCATTTATTCCTGGTAAATGCAGTGCAAACCACAGATTGGCTATGACTGAATCATAGTGAACAACCTAAACAAAGCACTTACTGTGACTAAGCGGGATTTGGAGCTCAGATTGGTCAAGCCCGGGTGCTATGTTCTACCCTGGTCGTGGCTGCTATATCAGCCAGCAAGTGGCTCCAAAAAATAGGAAGAATGGGTCCCCAAAAGAAAGTTGAGGTTTTCTTGTCAGAATAACAGAGAAGGAGTAGAAAACCAGAAAAATTACTATCTGAATTAAATTATTCTTACCTCATTCAGAACTTTCATAAATACTGCACATGATTTTTCTATTGCTAGATCATTTTTATTTTTCACAAAGAAAGCTTTTGAAATGTTATACGTTAGGTGAGACTGAGAAAAGAAAAAATAGAGGTGCTTGGAAGAGGCTTTTGACTTAGGCCTACATCTTAACCATTCACAAACGTGAGGCCAGTCCACAGCAGACAACTGTTATTTATCTACTTCCTGCATGTTACCACCAGTAGTCCTCTGAAGTGCCTCGATAATCCTACTTCCTTCTGCAACACAACACCAGGCCAGTGAAATGCAGCCCAATGGGCTCTTGAAGGGAAACCATAGCCACATGCCTCGGCTTGAGCAAGCTGATTCCAGAACAGAGTTTAATGGGGTCTAAGATCAACCCAGGACAAATTGGTTGACTTACGGATAAAATTCCGTTTCCATCTGCTCTTTAGGGCCTCGTCAATTATCGTGATGCTTTTCCTGTAGAGCTCCATCTGTTGAAGCAGAACAACAACACAAAAGAGAACCTTCTATTTCTTTTGGACTTAAGTAACATCCATGGTCTTCTGTTCAAACTCAGTGTCCTGCATCCACAAGTTCTCTGAGCTTATATGGGTCCCCTGACATCATTCCAGACATGGATATCTGTTTTTTTGTTGTTGTTGCTCAACAAAAGTTTTGAGAATATAATCTGTATGTTTTAATTTGAAATGCCAGTTTAGTAGGAAAAAATATAAAATAAGATACCACAAATATATACCTATTTTTAAAAGATTAGAAATACCCTGATCCACAAATTTGGGCAACTATTATTCTTCACAAAATAATAGGCCAAGAAACAGCATATTTTTATTATTATCAAATATTTTAGCATTTTAAGATAAAAGAAATATTTTACTTACCACTCTGTGATGTGAAATAATTGCTTAATCTATGTTTCCTGCATATGCTGTTGGTCATAATCCAATTGCTCTAAGGGAGTCCGACTGCAAAATGCAATCCTTTGTGCCCAGAAAGAAAACAAAAAGACTTTGAGAACCACCCAGCATTGTCTCTGCTACAGGAAATAAGGAAACGCTCTCTGGAAGAGGTACAAATTAATCAGGCCCAAAAAGATTAAAAGAGCACATTTCATCTGTAGCCTTGGGATTCTAATGGCCCTTTCAGGAACAAAAATATCTAGTACTCTCTTACTATTGACTGTAGGATGTGAGATGATGGTTCTGACCCCGTACCGGAAGTGTGAGCCATCTGTAACAGCTCCGCTCCTAGAACCGCCATGCAGCCCGTCAGCTACAGCTGACAGCAGTAGTGACTGATGGAAACCTGACACAATCGCTCTATTCTGTCATAAACCGTCTGCAGGTAATCAATTCCGCCGCACAGTGTGAGCGGTAATCGTTTGGAATCAGGTTTGTTTCTGAATAGACAGATACATCCGTAATCACACTCAACCTCTACAGTTCCTGCTTTCTCTGCCTTTGGCATGTGTGTTATGTATTTGGAAGCATTCGATACATACATGGTATAGATGGATGGATAGATAGGTAGACACATAGAAAAATAAAACTAACGATTTAATGAAATAGCAATTGGGGAGCACAGGACAGCACTCCATACTTTGTAAGGACATTTTCAATTCACTCTGTTTTTTTTTTTTTCCTGCAAAGGATTTATCAGGATTAGAGATCAAATGAGCAGTGGAATTTTATAAAATGCTTCAATGTAACTATGTAGAATTGTGAAATGTGTATCAGTGGTATTATTCTTGTCTTGTCTAATTATCTTACTATCACTGCATCTGAGTGATAAATATTTAGAAAGTCACATTCAAATATTTTTCATTAAATACTAAGAGGCACAGTCTATTGATAAAGTCCTACGGAATGAGTACCCCAGAATAATAAATGGTGTCGTCTCAGGAAAGAGAAGAATGGAATTTTGGAACTTGAGCTAAAACTGCTTTAAAAAACAGTTTAAAGCTTCAGAGAAGCTGTAGCTATTTGCATAAATTGGTAGAAATTAATTTTGGAAAAATTACTAAATCTAAACAAAGATTAGTCTTGGTGCATAAAATTACCTGTTAGGAAAATTCTGACACAGTTGTCCACAACAAATGCACACACAAATTTTGCCAGCCACAATACAAGAGATTTTTGGAAGCTTGCCTTCCTTTGGCAAAATAAACAGCTGGGTTCTTTTTGATTGTATTGGGTGCTAAAATTGAAGGTGTAGGAGCATCATGTAGTGTTCCTCTTTCTAATTTCTCTACCATTTTTTGTTTGTTTCTTGACAAATTACTACTTTCAAAGCACTTCTTTTGGTGCTAAATTTTAAAACTGCTTGCAACATGCTGCTTGTATTAAAAAATGCAAAACAGGAGTGAGCGTAATAGTAGAAAAAAGTGAGGTATAGTGGGTAAGATCACTGGTAGAATCATAAGACTGCTTGGCAAGGTTTAACTCTGCCACCTCGCTGGGCCCCAGCGGGCAGACTATTTTTCTGCACCTAGCCTCATCATTTATAATATAAGAACAGTATTAGTTTTCACTGGTTAAGTGAAGTGAGAATTAAATGAGATAGATAATCTATTTAAAATATTTGCTGTGATATGCGGCAAGAAGTAAGTCCTCAGTAACTGTTAGCTCTCTTCATTTCATAAAACGTATTCAAACGTGACTCCAAAATGATCTGGCTTTGCTCAGTGTCTGATAAAGCACTGTGCATGACTCCTTCATGCTAGACTTGTGTTAGAATCTGCTCCGCTTTCCATGAACCTAGTTATGAAACATTCTTTGGAGAAATGTAGAAGACACAACATTCATATTATCATGAAGAGTCTAAGTCCTAAATATTTACTAATGAGTCTATTAAAACATTACAGGAATAAACAAGGCTTTAGACAACATTCAAAAAGATTATTTCACACATTTTGTCTTAAATTTTCCACATGATCCTTTCAATTTTTAACCCATTGAAATTTTTTTTCCATCTGGACCACTACTTTAAAAAAAAAAATGACCAGTAAGATGCCCAGTGATCACCAGTGTGCAAAGTGGACATTTCTGAACTCATATCTAACTTGATCTTGGTTTTATTAGTCCTTTGTGTCACCAAGTCCACTGAACTTAATAAGTAGTCATGGGCCTCCAAATCTGTGTCAGGTACACTGAGTTTTAAACTCTTTAATTCTTACCTCTCCTAGTGTCTTTCCTACCTCTCTGATCCTAGCATTCCAGTCTTCCTTATAGATGCCTCTTCCTTTGACTGCTCTTTAAATACATTTTTCATACGTGTGCTGCAATATCTTCTTTTCTTTTCACTCTAGGTGCCTCTTATCTAAGACCATGATTTATTACAGGGCCATTCACCAAGCAGTCTCCAATATACATAACTACTCCAGATCTTTCTACTGGGCTTCTTTCTTCTATGCCCTTGAATATCCACCTGCAAAGTTCTTTTGGCTCACAATTTCAACAAATCTCAACCTGAATCAATTCTCTTTCCTCCACTGTAGCTCCTCTTCCATTATTTCTTATTTTGATTAATGGTAACATCATCAACCCCATCACTCAAGTCAGTAACCTGGGAGCTCTCTAAGCATCTTTCTCTTACTCACTTTCTCTCGCCAATCCATCAAAAGTTCATATTGATTTTCATTCCCATATATTTGCTCATTTCAGTTTCCTGTTTCTCTAACACCACTGACGTAGTTCACTGCGTTTCACTAATATTACTATGACAGCCTTATAGCTAGTTTTCTGCCACCCATTTGCCTTTAGTTAATCCAGTTGCTGTGATAATCCATAGCATTTTGTTTTAAATAAAAATGTGATCCCTTCAATAATTATTTTCAAACCCTTTATCATATCCCCAGACTTCCAGGTGAGGTTTCGCGTCCACGGAGCCATGGTCCTGTGGCTTGACTCTCTCCAGCCTTGTCCCTGACAACTCTTCCCATGGATCTTCCCAACCTTGCTCTCCTCTGAGCTTCACTTCTTTCAGCCTCACCTGAAAAAAACAGGACAAAACAATGTTTTCATCCTGCTTGAATCTTTACTGCCTTAGCACTCATGTTGTCCACAGCCCAACCTTTCTAAAAGAGTTGTAAACATTTACTTTTTTCTAGTTCTATTAACTTTTTTTCTATTGACTATTAAGTTTGCCATAAAATGTGGCTGCTCTCACCAGGATCATAAACGTCCTGCCCATTGTCAAATTCAGTAGTGAGCCTCAGCATTGATGTCGCTTGACTTATTAGTATCTAACGCTGTTGACCACTATTGCTTCTTGCACCTTTCGAGACCCATAGTTTTAAAGAAATTTCTGTGGTTTTTGCTTTGCTTCTGTGTCTTCTCTGCATCTTGGAGTGATAGCTCTCAATCTCCTTACCGACTCCCTCTTTGTGGACCACGTCTTAAAATTGTTTCCTTTGCCAGGGTTCTTTCTTTGGTCTTCATGTACCATTCCAATCCCAATGGTTCCCAAGCTTATTTCAGCCCCAGCACACGGAGGATCCCAATGTCCAGAGCAACAGTGACTCAGTACATTTAAACTAAGTTGGAGAAGGGAGATAGTGTCTAATCTTAAAAAGCACCTTAGTAGTTATGACATTGTCTTTTTCTGGTCAAGATTCTTACTCTTTCTAGCTGACCTCGTTGCTTCCCAGTCCCTCACTACCACCTGTGTCCACTCAATTCACATATCTTTACCTCTATTTCTTACCTATTTTCTCAGTTCCAAGTCCATATATTTACCTGGCTCTTATCACCTCCAATGACAGGTCCTACCATCGTTTTTGACTCAAATTGTCCAAGTTAAACTCATTATATTGTTTTCTCGAAACTGCTTATCATACACCATTCCTCTATCTATAATGATCCAAGCAAAAATCCTGGGGTTCCATTTATCTTCTTTCCCCACCATTATTCATGTCCAATAGGTCCTATAGTCTCGTCATTTCTCTCTTTCTCTGCCACACTCATTACTTTCCACGTCTTTCTCTTCTCACCGTTACTGTCATTGTTTAGTCTTCTGTCTAGTCTACTATTATCATTTTCTAACTAATTATCATGCCTACAGCTTACTTTCTGCAATCAATCTTTCATTCAGCTCCCAGAGTAAATTTTCAAAATACAATTCTTATCATGTCATGGCCTGGATTACAACTCTTTTGAACTCCCACCATCTACAGGATAAAGTCCAAATTCCTCAGCCTGATGTTAGATCTCCACTGTCAGCTGAGCAGGAACAGAGTTCACTGACCCAGTTTCATTTATTTATTCAACAAATATTTATTGAGTATCACCAGGCAATGTTCTAGACACCAGGGACACTGAAAGGAAAAGACAGGAAAGCTTCTAACACTAATGGAGTTTACATTCTAGGTCAGGGAGAAAAATAAAATAAAATAAACAAAAACAAACACAAAGTGGTAAATTGTACATGAAAAAATAAAATATAGTCATGTAGTTGATATTAATATTAACTAGAGGGCTACTCTCCTTTATGGCTTTGTATGTTTCTGCTGTAGCACCAACTGTTAGAGCTGTTTATTTAAATAGCTGTATCTTACACTCGACTCTCAATGCCTTAAACACAGACAGCAAGTCTCATTAAGTTTTGCAGCCTCGGCACTTAGTGTTGTCAGCACAGAGTGGAGGTTTTATCAATGTCAGTTGAACATACTCACTCAGGAGCATTTGCAAATGTCAGTGTTGACTGGCTTTGGAATGGGTAAGATACTAGGTGAGGTGGTGGAGAAAGAAAAGAGAGAAGGGAAGGGATGTTTTACCATGCAGTTATGCTAAATAGACCAGGATACAGTAGGAGAGTTTCAATGTCAAAATATACAAAATATACAAATCTATCCCTAATTTTATCATTTAAGGAACAAATCTCATATTGAGCAATTGACATAGCACTTTTTTGGTCCAGTTGAAGAGACTGCACATCTGCAGACAGTAGGCCTTAATATTTCATGTTCTATCTAATTCTCTACTTATCTTTGACTACCTGGTTATCACTTTATATACTTATTAGTCAGAGTGTATAACATCAGCTACATAATATACAACCCCCCAAATCTCAGCATTTTAACAAATCACAGATTTATTTCTTGATCAAGTCCAATGTGTATCAGCAGGGAACTTACTTTTGTATAGTCATTCCAAAGCCAGTATTCTTCAATTGTCTGGCTCCCCTAGCTTTTGAAGTCCTATAATTTTCCACTAGATCTTCCACAGTCAGTAGATATTGAGCAAAAGTGGAAGAATGCCCAAGAATTTGTAGAAATCAGATCTAGAAATGGTGCCCACATTCTACTGTCCACATTCTCATGGCCAAAACTCAGCAATGGGGCCACAGCTAACATTACGGAGCCTGGGAAATAGAGTATGATTGTGCATGCAGGAAGAAGAGGAAAATCTTGACTATTGATTATAAGACTCCAGGAGGAAGGAGTAACTTGTCTAAGGTGATTTCTTGCAGATTAGAAATTTGCAAAGTGTCATGGGTACCATCTACAGTCGAGTGTTTAAGACACTCAATACTGGAAGAATTCTGAGCTGATAAATTAGGTTATCCATCCACTATATCATGTGAATTATGCCCACAAGGCTTGTTTCCAGCCCACTGATTACACCACAGTAGGAGCAGGAGCTGCTGCAACCATGCATGCTGAGCCAGTGGAATTAGGCTGGAACCAAAGTTCTGCTACATGATCTGATGTTGATCCCGACTCCGATTACATCAGGAGAGAGAACCACGCTCAAATACTTCACAGCCCAAAATTTGGAGTCTCTTTCTTGGAGTCTGATGCTGGTCCTGCTAGTTATAAGACTGTTACTGAGGATCCACACTCTTGCTAATACTCCTGAATACTCCTGTTTCTTTTACTTTACCCTAGTTAACCAGACCTGCAGAATGATGCCTAGCCTTTTGCCTTTGTTTACTCAACACTGGCATTCTCTGCCACAATATTTATGTTTCATCTTTGGCTTCCATATAGTTTCTGGCTAAAGCTGCCTTCCTGTGTCTGTCTGTGTCCAGCCAGGTATGCTCAACTTACACTTTCCTCTCATATCTAGTCTCCAACTAGCCTCATCCCAACTCTGTATGGCCCCACTGGTAACAGCCACTCCCCCTACCACAGCCATCCTTGTCCATCCAAAAAGGCACTAAGATCTCAAACGTAAGTGAGTCAGGCTTTGTGCTCACATGTCGCCCAGTGATTGTTTGAGATTGCTTTGACATCTTACAATTTGTGATATATTTTTTTGAGCCTAAAGACTAGAATGCCTGGTAGTTGAAAATCATTTAAAAGATTATGCCATTCACTGTATTGCTGGTGCTAAAATGCATTAATGCCACCATTAGCATTATTAAAAATGATGTCCAATATTTACAAACTTAACCATTTTATTCAATTTTATAACAAATATTTATTGTGTATTTATAATGCACCAGGTACTGGGAATGTACTTGGGACACAGACATAAATTAAATAGACTAGTCTCTAGCCTAATAGATTCTCTAGTAGGAGAACTAAAATCTGAACAATTTTTAAAAGTTAATTTATAAATAGAAGTGCTACTAAAGCAAAATTTAGGGTATTTTGGAAGATAATAATGAGGTACAGATAGTTTAGATGGGTTAGCTAAGGAAGATCTTTTTGAAGAAGGTACATATATATAAAGGACAACATGAAAGATAAATGTGAGCTTGCCAAAGAACAGAGAAGAGAGTATCCTAGACACAGATAAGAACATGTCAAAGGCTATTTGGAGAATTGGAAGAATCAAAAGATGACCTGGGGCCAAGCCAGGTGCATGGGTGTGGTGGATGAAGGGTTGATGCCAGATGAGGCTGGAGAAGTGGCAGGACTTGAAAAATGTCATAAGTCATATATTTAGAACTTGGATTTAATCTTAAGGAAAAAGGAGGTCTTTGAAGAGTTTTAAGCAAGGGCCTCAGATGAGCAAACACCATAGCTGCTGCATGGAGAATGGATTGGCAAGGGGAAGTATGGACAGAGGGTTACGGAGCTGTTGGGGTGGCTTGGGTAAGTGATGGCATGACTCGCACTGGGGCTGTTGCAGTGAGGATGATGAGCTGTTCACATAGCTGGGATATTTTCTGGTTATGAAATGGGCCATAATTAATGGCAATATGTCATGTGAATCCTCAAGAAGTAAGCCACCATTGGGAATAAATTTAAGCAGTCATGAAAATAATTATATTAGAAACACATAAAAACATTGTGGCCCTATATACCTGCACTATGGACTTTTGGTATTACCATCTGCCTCCTTAACTAGGAATGAATGGTCAACAATTCTCACGTCAAGAAAACTGGAAAGAGCATTGTTTCAAAACAACAAAAACAACAACAACAACAACAACAAAAAACATATTGTCAGACCTGAACACAAAGAAATACAATAAATGGATCTCTCAGAATGTTGCACTCCCATACAAATGCTGTCTGTCGCTGAGAGTTGGAATGAAAATACAATCATCTGGGCTTGAAATTTGAATCTGTGTTTTCAGTGACACCTGAAGGTGAAACTCTCCCCTGGAACTAGAGAAATTACAGATGCTTCTGAGAGGTGTTTCAGTGGTTTCATTTAGTGGTTATTGCAAAAGTTGTCCAGGTAAGTCCTCTGATAGCCTCATGGGGTCCTCTGAAGGATCAGTCAGTCCACAGGATCAAAGGAGACTGCTTCGCCCTGGGCACATTCAGAATTTCAGGGATGGAAAATAACATATTATCTTAGCTCGGTACATCAGAATCCCAACCCCTTCAATTCCTAGGTTACTATATGCTTTCTTACTTTATTTTCCTATTTTTTGGGTGGTGAGTGCTATTCCATCGGAAACTTCTCCCTGCTGGTGTTTTGCTTATATTCACTGAGTCCGGGTTATAATAGGCTGCAGGTGTCTGTTTCCTATTAATGGAATCTTTGACTTTCTAGCTCGCTTTGAGCCCTGGACTCTGATTCCAGGAAAATAGGAAAAATCTTATTCAAAATCCCATAAAGATGGAAAAGGCTACACAATTTTCGAGATAAAACCACTATTAGATGTTTTAAAAGAAAGATGTTCTGAATTCGAGAGACTCTTCAGTTGCATGAACAGTCCTGGCAGGACACTGAAGGCTACCAGGAGCCCTGACTCCAACGAAATCAACTGATACGTTGTTACTGGTATTGTCAAAGCATCTTCTACTTTTTGCCCCTCAGGGAGCTAGCTCGTTGGTATATCTTGGCTCCCATTTTCTGAAAGAACTTGAAAAAAAGCTGCTATCAGTTTGAAGTGATTACTCTATGTAGCACTTTTATGTTAGTATCCCCGTGATGAGAGCAAGCACCGCATCTTACCAGGAGAAAGTAAGCAAAGGGGAGAGGAGATGCTATTGTCTTTGAGCTGGTTCTCTGTTGACCAGATAGAGAGATACCAAGAAATTGGCACACTAGATTGGGGTGGCCATTTTAAAATTGTGGAAATAACTCAAATGCCCATTGATTCATGAGTGAATTAACAAGATGTGGTATATGTATACCATGGAATACTACTCAGCCATGAAGAAGGAAGACTTAATGCCTTTTGCAACGATTTGGATGGAACTGGAGATCATTATCCTAAGTGAAGTATCCAAAGAATGGAAAAACAAACACCACATGTACTCACTATTAAATTGGAACTAACTGATGAGCACACATGTGCACAGAGGGGGAAGTAAATCTCAAAGGAAATCAAGCAGGATGAGGGGGAAGGTGGGGATGGGCGAAAACCTACCTGATGTGTACAATGAACATTATCTGGGTGACAGGCACACTTTTAACTCTGACTCAAGCATTACAAAAGTGATCCATGTAACCAAAAACATTTGTACCCCCATGATACATTGAAATTTAAATAAATAAATACATAAATAAATAAAATCTCCACAGCAGTCTTGGCCATGGTTCCCACATGTTTATCTAACCCAGTCCCTCAGGTTTTAGGACATTCGGGATTTTTATAAAGCGTAAAAACTAATGTTATCCTGGAAGGTTAGGAAAAGCTAATGTCAATAATTAACCTTAAAAATACCAATTAACACCTTAGTCCAAATGAGTTTATAACATTTTCTTTAATAATGAATGAATCAGTCATTATGAAACTTTCTGAGTTACTAGTACTAAAACTTGGGGTGCTTCTGAGCTGAGGAACACATTCTGCCCTTCCCCCAACCCCCCTCCCAATTCAACCATTACATTCAGTTGTTCTGACCAACACCACAATATCTAGTATGCATCCTCAGCCCTTGCAAAACTGTGTTTCCACATTGATCAAAATGTGTTAGAAAACTGTTGTACTGTTTCTATGTATTTCTGCAAATCCCAATGAAAAGAACTAGAATAAACTGTAAACTCCTCTAGGGCAGAAAACTCTTTGTCACCTTCTGCCACCAGAACTTTCTACAGCCCTTGGCACAAGGGAGATACTTAACAATTGTCTTTGGTGTGGGCGTCCTGTGATAGAGAAGTTTAATGGAGAGAAAAGGCTTAGAAAGTCTCTTGCTTGAGGTTGTGATGGTGGCTGTCCTGTGGGGCTGGTCCCATAGTTTCTGTGCGGTGGCGTTGCTTCTATCCCAAGCCTACGCAGGGGTGACCACGTAATGATTCAGAGGGCCCCAGAATGCCCGGGAAATGTGGGCTCAGTTTGACTCATGCCTGCAACAGGTGCAGCAGCTCCAGGTCATAGGGCAAGGATAGCTGCCCTGAGGAGGGTGTGCTTCCTGGAATAAGGGAGCACATGTCTCCCTTATGTGTGCGATGTGAGAGAGAGAACCTAGGTGGAGCCTAGGTCCTCTAAGAAGTCCAACTAGACGGGCCAGGGAGAAGAAATAGCAGGAGAAGATGGAAATGAATGCTGTGTCCTTGGGAACTGCAAAACTTTGCAATCGGCCCTCATAATCAGATACACGTATCTGTCCATGTTAAAGGAACTGTGGGAGTTGGGTCCTCTGAAAACCCATGCAAAGGACTCTTGAGAGAAAATGAACCTTAACCATCTGCCAAATTCTGAAAACTTGAAGCCTAATAAGAAAGCTCCAGTTCAAGGAAGGCTTTTACTCCATCTCCCCCACTGCCGGGATCTGGAAGACAGACACAGCCGGTGAGCCGTTGGAGGGAGGGGAAGGGTCACACTTTTGCAAAAGACGAGAGGAAAGCAGATGCAGCCCACCCCTCCACCCGCATGCCCTTTCCCCTTTGTAGATTTCCAACCAGAAGCAGGTCCAAACTGGAAAGGGAAAAGATTTGGTATTTGATGTCACAACAAGCTTCAGTTTTGATTAATATCTTGGACAGGACATTCCATTTTCTAAATTGAGACAGTATGATATAAAGTGACCATAAAGACCAAAAGTGAGTAGCAAATTCATGGACCTCTTGGATTTTTCACTTGGGGCACAATGACATTACTGCCAGTGATTAATTTTGTTTTGATACAAGTGAACAACTAATGAAATAAATAGATACATAAAAAGTAAAACTGCATTTTCCAAATTGCATTTTGATGACATCCTGAGCTGTGTTTGAGTCAGCTCATCTCGTAGCACTATGCTCTGGCTGGCGACAATCACGTTTAGTATCATCATAGTTACCTCTTCCTCTCACCTTGTTGTGGCGTATGCTCCTCCATCTGCTTCTGAAAGGTGAGTTGACACAACTCATTTGGGTGTTGCATTAGAATCACTGTTCTGGAAAAGCCAAGCATGGCGCAGGCTTCTGATCTCAGATGTGAATATAAGACATGAAATCTTTTCATTTTCTGCAAATGAAAACACAGTCTCATCCACCCCCTTTCCCTCACATGCACTACAGCCCTATCTTCTGAGGCAGGGCTGCCTTAGCATAGCAGATGAGGCCGGGAATGTCATCTTGTCAACCACCAGCGAAGAGCACGAGCTGAGACCCCCAGCAGCAGAGGCTGCCAGCCCTTGCGCCTGAATCGGGATTTCATGACATCCTCCCTGCCAGGAAAGGAAGCTCGGTTTGCTTCAGTGGAGGTGTCTTTCCCGCATTCGGGTGATTTGTCTGTCCTATAAACCGCTCCCCAGTATGCTACTGGAATGCTAGCAACTATTTCCTTAGAAACCTGGGTGGCTCACTCTCAGACCAAAGGCTGCCCATGTCCCTGTGTTTACATTTCTGCCTTTCAGAGCCTGGCGTGCTGAGAGGACTCTGAGAAAGCGCAACAGAGTCCTCGGGGGAGAGCACTCAAGGGTAGTGCTGTACATTCTGCTCTGTAGCTCCACTGCTTCACGTGCTACAATATTCCTTAATTCCTGCCCCTCTGGGGTCAAGTGTGACACCCCCTGCCCTGCCATATTCTTTGGGGTGCAAGGCTGATGCACTCACGACCTCCCCTACCTTCTGACAAAAACCTGCCCCCAGAAGTGGGAATTTCATGGATGAGTTGTGTGCCTGCAGTATTTTCTTTAAACAGCACTCTATGTTAAAAATGTTGTCAATCAGACTATTTTAAGATTTAACAAATACTAAAGTAAGCAAGAGGTCCTCGGTTCAGGGCTTCAGGAACTCGCCTGGATGCAAATCAAAGAAGGAGTTTGTCAGACTTGTCAAAACCAAGAGGGAAAAATGTGAACAGTTTAGACCTGGTTCTTAAAGAACAGCCATGTGGATATCGTTTTGTGCTCAAACGTACCCTATTTCTATTGCACCTGGAAAACATTTGTTTTGAATGTAAATTATACATGCATATTTGACATCACATCTTTAGGGATTTCAAAATATCCTCAAGTTTTAGAGGTTCCAGACATGTGGGTATAGACCCAAGCTATGAACATGTGTGTTTACAAAGGGGGAAGATTTCTGCCCTAGTCCCAGCCACTGTTTCTGGTGGATGCTATGACATCACCCTACCTCCTCTCCATGGTTCTGTCTTTTGCCACCATCAGTACATTCCAGTAGTGCTCAACCAGGGATGATTCTGCCCCCATTTGGCAATGTCTGGAGTCCATTTTGGCTGCCATAATTGGGGTGGGGGAGGTAAGGGTGGTGTTACAGCTTTTCTAGGTAGAAGCCAAGGGTGATGCTGGTATGTCTCCTGCAATGCAGAGGAAAACCCCCACAATAAAGAATCATCCAGCCCGAATGTCAGTGGTTCTGAGAACCCCTGGTGTATTCC
Organism: Lepilemur ruficaudatus; assembly: GCA_963574885.1. Taxonomy (NCBI): domain Eukaryota; kingdom Metazoa; phylum Chordata; class Mammalia; order Primates; family Lepilemuridae; genus Lepilemur; species Lepilemur ruficaudatus. Next base: position 81,304 of record CAUYRT010036057.1, read on the forward strand.
CACATTGCAGGAGGAATGATTCTTTTAAAATACACAGCAGATAATGTTACTCCTCTGCTCAGAATCTTCCAGCAGTTTCCAATTTCCCTTGGAGCGTACGCCTGAGTTTCTCATGGCTTGGAAAGGCCAAGATGACCTGCTCCTGCTCCTCTCTGGCTTCACCTCCTGCTGCTGTCTTTTTGTTCATTCCACCCCAACCCAGCAGGGAAAGCTTGCCTTTTTCTTCTGGTCATTCCCTCAATCCATTTATGTCTCTGCTCCAATGTCATTTCCTTAGAGAGGACTTCCCTGACAACTTTATCAGAAACAAACAAAAAACAACTACCCCATAACTCTCTCCAACTCCAAACCCCAGGAGCACAGAATTAGATTAGTTATAATCTGTGGTTCATGACATACATTCATGTTAACTCATGATATGCCCTTCCTTCGTTCCTTCCTTCCTTCCTTCCTTCCTTCCTTCCTTCCTTCCTTCCTTCCTTCCTTCCTTTCTTCTTTCCTCCAAATAATATAATTAAATCCAACCACCCAACATCTAACATGAAAACTAGTACACTCACAGAAACCTATGTGATTACTCCAAGCATTTCTTTGCCTTCCCTCATCTAAGACTACTACTCAAAATCTCATATGAACAATTTTCTTGATCATATTTTATATATTTTAACACATATATTTGTATTCCTTTAAAAGTATGTGTCTGGGTTGTATGTGTTTGTCTTTATGAAAAACTTTATCATGATGTTTTTAATATCTAAGAAGTTATTTTTCAATCCTATTTATATTGTTATTATCCCTCTCCAATGTTGCATGTAGTGGTGGTCATTCATTTTCATTGCTGTATAATATTCTCTGATTGACTATGTCATAATTTGATTCTACTCTATAGGCATGTGTTTGTTTCTAGATATTTGCCATCATGAACTTTGGAACATTTTCCAAAGTTTCTTTTGAGTTGCTCTAGAGAGAACTTATCTCCACCTAATATTTTATGTATACACTGGCTTATTTGTCTTTTGTCAGCCCCTGTCAGTAGAATGCAAATCCTATGGGAATAGAGCCTCCATTTCCCCCTATATCCACAAAGCCTAATGCGGTGCCTGGTATACAGTAGGAACTCCACTTATATCTATTGTCTCCATCTTTCCGCTTTGGCTTCTTTCCTGGCTTGTTATAATAACTTCCTAACCTGTCTGGCCACTTCTCCCTCTGTTGTCCTTGACTCTTAACAGAGTGATCTTGTTAAAAGATACGCAGGCTTCTGTCACTATTTTGTTCAACAATCTCCAATGGCTTCCCATATCTTAAAGTAGGCCAAAGTCCTTATATTATAGTAAACTATGACTTCATACGATCAAGCTCCCTTCACTCCTCTGAACTTACCTCCTAATATCTGCCCCTTCATGCTCTGCACTTGAGACACACAGGCCTCCTCAGTGCTCTTTGAACACTCCAGACTCACAGACCCACAAGCCGTTTGAACTTGCTATGCCCTTTGCCTGGACAGTTCTCCCCCCAAATGCCCACATAGCGTATAGCCCACCTTCTTCCAGTATGGGCTCAAAAGTCACTATTATTGAGGTCTTCTCTTCTCCCCTAGGTAAAATTGTAACAACTCACTTACTAATTTCCATCTCCTTACAATACTTTTTCTCCTTAGATCTTATTGATATTTAACTTTTTTATTTATATCTTTTGTCTCTTTCCTCCTACTAAACTAGAAACTACAGGAGGCTGAGATTTTTGCCTGTTTTGTTCACTGTTGAATCTTTGGTCCCTAGAATATTCTCCGCACATACAAAGTGTTCAATTAATATTTGCTGAATGAAGGAATGAGTATATCAAGGAATGGGAATAGTTATTTATCATACAACTACTTATCTTGACATTTATCGATTGTATTTATATTTTTGATAGTCTGGTGGATATCAAAAGGACTCAAAGCTTTAAAATAAAATATTCTCAAAGCTACTGATGCAACCATGTAAAGAAATAGAATATAATGTAAGATACGCACATGGATGAGAGTCATACCACTAATTCTAAAGATCCTAATTTCCAAAGCTAGCTTTAAAATATTAAATATCATTTTTGCTTTACATAAAGCAAGAAACAATGGCTTCCTAAAGGGTAAAATCAGGTCGAGACGTGTGTGTTGCGTTCATTGAGGAGAGAAGCACAGACCTCTTCACTGTAGCTGGTCACACAAGGAGCCTCTCAAGACTTCAGAGGAACAAAGGTGCTTCTTTGCTGTTGGTGTGGCTGTTGTGGCTCTTGAGGAAAGCCACCATGTTGCCAAAGTTATTACAAGAATTTAGAAATTATTCAATTCTAAGTTTACATCTGCATGCTTTAAATTTTTTACTATGGCATACTAAAATTTCCAAAGAAATCTCTAAGAACAAATCAAGACCCTTGGAGGGGGCTAGATAAGAGAGGTTGAGGAGCTAGGTGATTTCCTGCCTTCATGTTGTCGTTAACTATTATTAGAATAAAGATACTGCACAAGCAATAAAATTAATGTCCCTAAAAGATACGGATGCATTTTAGCATCAAAGGACTTTGAGCTCAGAACATATATTTTATAAGTAAATCTTAAATTATAAGCATCTTTAAAATGTCAAGATGAGGCAAATCCACTCTGCAATCATAGCTTGTCATGCTGTCAACTTCCTTGAATTTTGAGTTTTCACGTAAAGAAAGCATAACCTTTGCTGTCATCCTTCTGATCAAATTAGCTCTTTCCATCCACACATAGGGATTTGACTTGGTGTTTATTTCTTGCTACAACTGCTGCTTAGCCATTTTTTTTTAAATAGAAGTCTAAAAATGAAATATTCTAATGAGTTGGAAAAGTTTTGCTTTAAAAATGATCCCCCTAGAGTGATTGCCAGGGCCACTTAGGGAGATACAAGGGTGGAGATTCCAAGGAGGGTATATTTGATCCATAAGTGAAGTGATAATGTGAACAAGCTCATGTCTGATCTGTGCCTGGGAGCTGAGCATGGCTAAAGCAAAGATGTCTCCTTGTTATCATCTGAGCCCCCACTCAATCCCAACCATCAAAGCAGAACATTTACATGCTCAGAAAGAATGAATTAAGATAAGTGTAAACCTTTTCAGATATTTGTTTTAAAAAATCCTTTGAGAGCATGTTGAGTTTGGATCATAAAAGCAGAGCCCAATTTGTACTTTTGATTTTTCTCAGTTTCACATTAAAAAAAAAAAAAATGCTTTCACCACCTCCATGTGCAGAAGGTGATGAGCTTGCTTTGTTTCCCAACTGACCTATTCATATCAAGTTAGTTACACCCACTTAAGTCTCCCCGCCACCTTTTTTGGCCAGTCTCACAGACCCCTCCTATGGAGCTGAGAACTGATATAGAGATTTTGTTTTTGATGGAGAATTCAATCACTGAATGCCCCAGGACACCCTTTCTTCTTAAAACAAGAACAAAATGCATGGAAGTTATTAAAAACAAATCATTTTCCATTAGTAAAAGTTACATGATTGGAAAAAGAGAAGAGCCCATTGCTGTAATTACCGGTACATTAAGCACGGGATGAACAGCTGCGTGAACTTGGAGGCAGGAGAATAACAGCCACTGAGCCAGCTTCCCCATATGGTCCAAGGCAGGAGGTGGGGCTTCTAGCTGCCTGGGGGTTGGGGAGAGGTGAGGAGGGGGCAAACTGGAATCCCATTCAAGTAGGAAACTTGTGCCAAGAAATATCTGGCTTCGTAACCCAAACCCAGCTTCCTCTGTGCTGCAGTGGGAAAATCCCCCTGGCCTCCATAACAAAAACCTCTAAAATCAATGTTGTTTTTTCCTAAAGAGAGCAAAATTTGAGCGTTTTCAGACTTTTGGCTACGTTGCTACTAGCAGAAAAGACGACCTCAGAAAGACTGAGTCACTTCCCCGGCTTCTTGGGGTGTGGCTGTGACTTGGAATGATTGGTATCACTCCATAAACACTGTATTTGATCTAGCATTTGCCTTCTCTCCCAAGTGAAAATAGGGTCTGGCCAACAACGACAGGTCCCCACCACCAGGTACTGGCCTCAATCTGCTTCAGTGAAAAGCACGATCGCCTTCTAATTGGCATTCCCTTCAGAATTTGGCAAATTTGGTAAAAGCAGACCAGCACTATAGTAACCTTTCATTATCAATGCAAATCCTAACAGAAAAGCATTCCATTCTTCTTACATTGTATGTCATAAATTAAACACAATAAATTTTATTGTGAAACCTCCTAGGAAGACATTCCTGAATAGACGAGGCAGAAAATGCTTGCATTATACTAAACAGAGCTAAAAATTTGATAGTTGCTGGAAGGGTTGGCTATAAGGAATCTAGCTATTTACAGGGGAAATACCAAATAGGCTACATCATTTGCAAGATGTTTTTGTACGTACCATGTCTAAAACCATTTGGGTTTCAACTATACGAAGATTATTATCACAGAGAATGGTGACCAGCTGTTCCTCACTGCCACTGAAAACAGAATGACAGAAAAAAAAAATGGCATCAAAATGGAATTGGAGGAATTCAAGCTTCCTGAAAATTTGAGTTAGTTAACAGGAGAGGGATTCACACCAGGCAGTTATATAATAGATGCCTTTCATTTGCTACTGCTTTTTTTTTGTTTTAAGAAAAAGAGACACTTTTAAGAGAGTTCCAGCATAGTTTTGTCCATCAGTAAAATAATAAATTTGATAATCTTACAAAATTTTTCCTACTAGAAAAAAATGGAAAAAAATTTAAGAACTATGACTATAGGAAATTAAGCTACGTATGAAGAGTAATTTATTCAGCCACACTGTGGTGCCATGAACTCTCATAAAATGAGAGAGTATTATTAAAGGAATCCCACGAGAAATGGATGCATTTCACACCATAGTGTTAGGCATATTCCAAGAAGGAGTATAATAATTTTTTTATAATTTAATATTGATTGTCTTCAGAAATATCTACATTTTTTAAAAAAGAAAAACAATAGTTTTCTACTCAAATCAGTCAATTTTCAAATCTCTTAGAAAATTACTAGATAGGTAGGTAGATAGATAGCTCTAAATACACCATTGGGTGGGTATTTGAATTTCCATTGGTATTTTATTTGAGGGCTTTCCATGCCAGGAATTTATAACCATATTCAAACAGGTACTGAGATATTACTATAAACTGCAAGACTTTCTTAATAAACCAACTGTGGGAAGGACACTCGTTCCCAGACTTTCACACACAGGGTAAATTCATCATTGCCAGACTTCTGTTTTCCATGGAATACTCACTTTTATGGTTTCCACTCAACTTGAATGAAAATTTCTACTAGATCTCATTCCAGATCCCCCGATGGGACACGGCTACCTTTCAGCAATCAGTACTTTATGAAGGGCCGCACTCAAATTTGAACTTCTCGGTAGACATGGAATCAGAAATGAGGGATTACTGGATTTCACTCTGAAATATTTTTTCTCAGAGACCATAATAAAAGAGCATCCTCCTCTCAGATGATTTGCAGCTTCTCTGACAGGTTTATCTTTGTGGCCTTTGCTTTCTAGGGAAATAAATGCAATTCGTAGATAGTTTTAGACTTTGAAATTTTTTTTCCAAGCAGGAAGGAAAGGGTAAAACATAAAAAAAAAATAGTTTCACTATATAAACACGTCTTGGACTTAAAATTCCCAGGCATTTAGGCCATATGCCATGGCCCTCTGCATGCATTCAGTAGAGTCAGAGATTTCTGCCAAGTTGCAGAGCTGGTCACTTACTTCAGGAAATATTCAGTTATTTCATTTGAAGTACAAATTGCACGACCATCCAGAAGTTTACCAAGATCTGAAATTACAAGTGAAATTATTATTTTTCTCTCCTCTTTATCCTTTTATGGAGCAGTTCCAGAAGATTCTTTGCATCAGCTGCCCAGTTTTCATCCCTATAAATGATTTTTCCTTCCTAGGATATAGTCAACTTCAGAGGAAGAGACATTTTATCATGGTGGTTAAGACACAGACTCTGGCCCACACTGAATGGGCGCTAATTTCAGCTTTTCCCCTTCATTAATATATGCCCTTTGGGTAAGTTACTTAACCTCTCTAAGCCGCTGTTTCTTCCCCTGTAAAACTGGGATTGAATAGCATCTTCCTTATATGGTTATTTCAAGGATTTCAAAAAGTGTTCAGAACCTTAACCAGGACTATTTGTCTATAGCTCTGTAAGATGAGTGGAGGTTCAGGATAGAAGGAAAGAAACAGACTAGCACACGAAGACCAATGGATCAAAAATCACTATTTCCCACACAGTGAGACAAACACCATGTTCTTTGATATTTATCTATGGTCCACCAATGTATTTAACCCTATTTTATTTTGAAGCAAAAGTAAAACTTCTTTTACTGGGATAAAATGTCTCATGGTCACCACGTGCTGGGGGAAGGGCAGGATGCCATCCTAGGAATTTCCCACAATGCCTTGCTTATCATGTGACCCTCCTCACCAGAGTAGTAATAAATAGATAGGAAGGAAAAAGTAAAGGGAATGTTGTAACCAGTCCAGTTTAGGCAATTAGTGCTATGTCCCCTGAAGTTTGGAGCCTCCTCCAACCACATTCTTCATTCACTGTCTCCTTCGTAGAGTTTAGAGGCTGCCTTCATCCTCCCAAACCTTTCCAGACTAATTATAAGTACGGTTTTATTCATTCCCATACTCATTCACTTATGAATTTAACCAACATTATTTGAGCACCTACAGAGACTGGGACTCTTCCAGAGAGAAGTATTAGAGAAAGTCTGGGAGAAGGGGGTGTGAAGAAAGCCCTAGATGCACAAAGATAAATAACACACAGTCCTCACCTTCAAGGAACTCATGGTCTGCATACATAACAAATGATCAGAAAGCAGACACAGATCAGAACAAAGACCATGTGATGCATGATAAAATGAGGTGTGGGCAAGAGACCCAGAGAGAAAGAAGTGGCCAGCTCTGTTTAGGAAAGGCTGGAAAATGATCTCAAATGAGAAGGTGCTTGGTTTTAAGGCTACAAGAAAAGCAGAAAGTAACCCAGTGACAAAAGGGAAAAGAAGGCATAAGGAAGCAGCCCATGCAGAAAAAATGTCACATGCAAAGGCACCAAGGCCTAGAACACAGAATGTTTAGTGCACACCTGGACATGTTTGTGGTTGGCACATAGGGCATGTTTGGGCAGCATGGGGTTTGTCAACATAGCAACAACGCAGGTATCTTCAAAAGGCCACAAGTGACAGTGTGGTAGGAGACCACTTACAAAGTCTTGCTGTCATTCAGGCTCATCTGACTTCCTGCCTGAAAGACAAGAGGAAGAGTCCAAAGATGCTGACAGCCGTCAAGCATTTAAATGAAGAATGTGTCACTTTCCTTAAGAACCAGCTTCCAAGAATTCTGCAGACAGAGAACAGGATATTCTCTCCTGCGTGGCCCATGTCCCATCCAAACGTCTTAGAAGAGACAATTCTTACTGTCATAAAGAAATTATATTAACTGATAGTTACCTTGTTAATCTCATAGTTTTACTGGATGTTTACACATGACCCCAATCAAATAAAGTAAACTATTATGCTAATGACTTATAATATAAATTTGTATTAAACAAGCTTTAGTCTAATTCTGAAAAATACTACTACTCACACCAAATCCTACCAGTCAACTATCCTAAAAGAGAGACACTAGAATAAAATAACAAAACCAGCCTTTTGTACTTGTGAAGTCCATCAAACCGAATGCATGAGTATGTTTCCAGAGCTGGAAAATCACATTATCATTTATTTAATAAATATTTACTATTGGGAGTGGTAACACAAGGGCAGGTCAGAAGACCTTTTTCCTGTCCTCTTGGAGTTTATAGGATAATGGATTTAAATAAAAAGTACTCAGAGGAAAATTTCAAAAAGGCCCTTGAGCAGATGATTTTGCTGAACAGGAAGCTCCTGTCTGGGCAGGCGTTGAGGAGGCCATGACTTGAAGAGGAAAAGATGGAAGCATGTCCAAGGATAGAAATATCAGAGTGACCCAAGCCTGCGTGAGCAGGCTCAGAGGGAAAGACATGTAGCTTGTGAAACACTGTTGGGGCTACTAAGCACTAAAAAGGGATTTTTTACAGCTAAGTTTCAGATCAGGAAGAGAAACAAACTCATGCAACTTAGAAGAGTTGCCATATTAGGAGAGGGAATGACAGATCGTGACGATCTACCCCAGACGGGCCACATCTGAGACTCTCACTCAGCCTACAAGTTCGTTCTCCAGTGAAAATCATAAAACTTTCCAAAAACATATTTGAGACAACAGCAGAGTCTGTAGTAAACACTATGATATTTAATCCTTTTCATCTATATAATAGGGCTGTAAAAATGGACCTGGGTTAGCCCTACCAACGTTAAATTTGATAGGGCTACGTCAGTGCAGGTTTTCGTGGCTTTATACGGATGAGAAAAGAATGATTATCAGAGCATTTACTTTACTTCTCGGGTTTCTCGGGAAGCAGCGTGAGCCAGCCTTCTTCAAAGCGCAAAGACGGAATCCAGCTCAGTAAGCACATTGTGTGTGGGGCTTCTGAGCTGCACGATGCTGCTTCTCACTCGTTAATAGCAGGCAAACGCAAGCAACAACAAAAAGTACATGTGCTAAATCTGGACGTATTGTTCTTGAGGCTAAACTACAGAGCAGGTGAAGCATTTTAATTCCAGACTCTACCCCCTCTAAAATCTGCCCAGTGCCTTCGGTGTTTGTGAATCGTAAGGAATTCTTAAGACAAATAAATGGGGGCGGTGTGCATTAAAGGAGAATAACACCTGTCTCTGCAGCTGGACAACAGACCTCGCTTTAATGTGCTGTCTGCTGGGAAATGGAGGCGTCTCATGTTACCCGGAGGCCTTGGCCTTCACTGGAGTCTGCAGAAAGGAATTTTATAACCAGAAGATGTGAGGCTTGGTCTGTGGCCAAAAACAATGGTGAAAGGTACAAAATGAAAAGGTCTGTCAGGACAAAAGCACTCACTCACAAAACAACGCACAACTTGGCCGTTTGAAGAAATGAACCCAAAACCAAAGTCACAACTGGATTAACAACTGGTTGATCCCCTTTTACCTTCTAATGCTTCTCTGGCTGCCGACTCCTTGTTGAAATCGGAATGGAGAGAGTGCAGCCGCCAGCAGCGTACAGTGTCTTCATTTAGGGCTGGCTCTGGCCGGTCACAGAAAAGCAACTTGCAAGATTTATGCTCCTCTGCCTTCTATCCATATTTTTTTCCATTAAAAGGGAAATTTAGAGCAAAGTTACCAATGTAACTCCAGCCCAGTGCTGGAGAAGTCCTCGCTGACTTGCAAAATAACTGTGGCTTCAGCAGGATTGTGTGCCCAATAGTAACAGAGGTGAAGCCCATAAAAATTGTGCACACGTATTTTTTAAAAACAGGAGAAAAGACCCTGTAGTTAGGTTCACATCGTACCTAGCGGTGGGTTTGCTCCATAGAACACACCTAAGTTTGAATAATGGCCACAAATAAAATGAAAGGGGGAAGAGAAAGAGAAATATAGAGAGAGAGACTTTTATGCAATATGTAGGGAACAGAAAGGCTAAAAGTTAAAGAAGAACATGGCTGCTGCTGGTCTTAGGTCACAGGGCCCTGAATGCCCATCACATGCCTGGGAGTGAGGACAGTCCTGTGTGGCTAAAGCATGGGCCCATGACTTCTGAGGGCCAGAGAGAGACCATTGCTTCCTCCCTTACTCACTGATGTCTAGAAATCCTCTAATTGGAGACAGAGCCATTCATGTCCCCATCAGAGCTTGGGTAAAATGTGAAGCTATTGGCAAAGTACCAGTAAAGTAAAATTCACAATTAGCCCTAAGTGACTGCAGTCTCTCTGAAGTGCAGTGAAGCGCGGTGCAGGAAATCAAGAACGCGTCAACCTCTTGAAAGGATGGCGCTTTCGAAGGGCACTTCAGAGTGAGGTCACTGAAGCAAGAAGTGAAGCCGTGGACACCAACACCAAGGTTTTTCTCTCTTTCACTGTGGCCGGATGTGGGTTCTGACTACTGCAGATGGAATGCACTGGGTCAACAGCATGTGAAATGAGGAGGAGGCCAGCGTCCAGGGAGGAAGCAAGTGCCCCCAGGTGCCCAGTCCCAGTATTTTGGCAGTGAATTTAGACACACAGGAGAAAAAAAGTATTTATTCATGGAAAACTCTCAATGAATTGTTTTAAAAATGCCAAAATATCTATTGCCGTTTTCCATTATAAACAGATATAAGCAAGGTTTCATTGTTAGCTTGAAAAGATGAAATTTTGCTTGATATTTTGCAGAAGACATTAATGACAGGAAACCCATTAATCAAAATGTATGATCATAACTCTGGCACAAAGAAGAAGTATTTGTTTTCCAATGACAGTCTCTTCTTTGTGTAACACTGCAGATTATTTAAGCCATGCTAGTATCTCTCTCTCTCTCTCTCTCTCTCTCTCTCTCTCTCTCTCTCTCACACACACACACACACACACTCACACATGCACACTCTATAATACAGAACACAAATTTGATTCATGTCTCCTTTTGCATTTGTGAGCGTAACCTACCCCCACCACCATAAGAAACAACTGCGATCTAGCCCTTATTCTGCTTCGCTAAATGTACTCACACACAGAAAAACATTCCATTATATTAGCACTGACTCTACTGAATGAGATGTCGATCATCTTGAGCATCTCCATGGAGTTTGAAAATGCACCCTTATGCATCTTCCTAAGTCCTGTGAATTAGGAGCATGCATTTGACACATGCCATTTGCTATGCGCTCTGTCTGGTGGGAAGAGGAGTGGAATCAAATAGCAATTAAAGCATGGGCACATTTCAAGAGTTCTTAGCACCTTCCAGTATTACTTATTTTCAAGTCTTCTGCCAAGTATCAACTTTTTCACAGAAAGGCAATATTTTGAATAGAAACAAAATAAAATTAGAAATTCATGACTTCTTTAAGGCTAAGGCTACATTATGAAGTCATGAATTTCAAGTTGATGTTCAGATTTTACTACATTTATAGACATTGAGAATTCATTTGAAATTTGAAAATTGATACACATTTCAAATGATGCCCTACCACAGAGAAACCATGTCACAAATGCAACATTGCCTTGGCAATAATCAGCTTAAAGTACCACGCATAACTCATCCAGGTCTGAGGCCATACAAATAAAATTATATTTTTAAAGGCAGAAGATTGGCAGGAAACATAAACCTCATTTAGTCACAAGTTTAGAATTTTTTTCCTTAGAAACACAATTTCGTGACTTATTCAGCTCCAATATGTTCTTAAAGGTAAAGATTACAAAGTAGACAATCACCTCTAGTAGCAAATCACTTATTTGTCATATGGTTATTAGCTGCCTATCCAAAGCAAACCCAATTTATAGGAAGACCCAAGATTACTGTTCATTTTTTAGAATGTTGTTCACATACTATAGTAACAAAATATTATATATCGAGTCTAACTCTCTCCTATGCATGCATGAAAGTATTAGCTAAGTCTTTCTCAAACACAAAGACTAGAGCTCTACTTTCAGAGTGATTTCTGAATGATACCTGAAGGTAGCAACATTCATAATAGAAAAAGGAGCAAAAATGATTTCAACTGTCTCAGAGTTTTTTTTGTTTTGTTTTTTTTTCTTCTCTCTCTCTCTATGAAAATGTGGTTCTCTCTTTTGAAAAACTAAGTCTGGACTCTCAAAATATTTTTTTGTGATCAAACAATGGCGTATAAACATTTCAATTCAATTCCATAAACAAGAATTAAATATCTCAACTCACTAGGTAAAGTCTAGGGTATAAAGATAAATAAGGTAATGTCGTGATCCCAAGATGGGGAACAGACCTACATATATAATTATTTTATGAGGCAGAATGTTTAAAATGCTTTTTGAATTTATGTACAAAATCCTCTAAGAACACAGAATAAAGAGCAATAATTCTCTGGTGAAGCAAGGATGTTTTTAGGAGGAAGTAATATTTGACCTCTCTCTTGTACTTGGATGGAATTTCAACAAAGAGAAGATGGCAGGTAGGTCTGTCTTTGGAAGGGTATGAGGTATGGGTCAAATTGCTATAGTAAGGAGCCCAGGATCACTACACTTGAAAGGAGACCTTGCTGCTTCCGTCTTTTATAGGCTACTTGGCACCTTAATAGAGACAGAAATGTCAACGTTAACTTGTAATAATGCTCAAAAGAGGAGTAAAATGTAGTGGTCTGTGGTCTCTGCACCTCCCCACCAACAGCACCAAGTGCAAGGCTGGGGCTGCTTCCCAGCTGGCCTATGCAAGAGATGGGCCTAGGGTAGGTGAGTGAAGAAATCAATGTTCCTTCCATCTCCACCCTCTGCTGAAAGTGCTCTCACCAAACTCACTAATGATACCCTGCTACATCCAATCGAAAAAATATGTAACTCTCATTTCCACCGTTGGCTGCAATTGACATTTCTGACGTCTTCCTTATGGAAACAGCTTCTCTGGCTGTCCTAAGACCACACAGCCCTCTTCTTTTATTATAACTATCCTTGAAATATTGGCATTTGTGCAAGTCCTGTCTTAGTTACAATCCTCACTCTCCATATCCTCTCTGAGTGATCTTATCTGATTCCATGACTTTAACTAAACGTCTATGCTAATGAATCTAAAATCTGTGTTTCCAGCCCTGATGTCTTTCCTGAGCTCCAGACTTACACAGTGTAAGTCTCTCCTGCCCACTGGCCATCATCCATTCCATTTACTCTGGTACTATCAACAATGAAGCAATCACAAAACCCTGCTTTTATTGCTCTCAATTGTTTTCTACATCATCATTCCATCTTTCTCTGTCCGTATAACAAAGAATCCAGTAAGGCCAAAGCGGCTGCTCTTAAGACTCTGAGTACCTGCTTCTAAACACTTCTATTTCCTCTGATCCTGTCCTTGCTTTTTATGCAGCCAGAATAATTCTTCCCGTTGCAAATGTGATTTTGTCACTCCCCTATTTAAAACAGACTTCCAACTGCTTGTTGTGTAAGGCCCAAAGTACTTGTGCTGGTTTACAAATATCTTCATTATCTGGTGTTTTCTTACCTTATTTGTTTTACTAAGGTCAGCATTCTCCCATTCACACTCTGGGCAGTCACTACATTGAACATCTTTAATTTTGATATTATGTGTGGCCATTTTCTCTTGCCTGGAATCAGCCTGCTCACCCATCTTTCCCTTCTTTAATTGGCTCAATTTAGATAGTGTCTCCTTCTGTATCAGTTTTCTTGCCCAACACACCAACGCCAATACCGTCATGAGCATGTGAAAGGTGTCTCATTGCATATACTTTAGAATTTTATATTTCCTTTGGAACAGCATGTAGCACACTTATTTTACCTTTTTATTTTCATTGTTTTTTTTTTTTTTTTTGGTACTAGGGCTGTGATGTCTATGAATATTAAGGGAAGTTTTGGTCTTATTCACCATTGTATCTTTGGTACATAGCATAGAATCTGGCATATAGCAAGTGCATAATCATTATTTTTAAATAGCTAAATAACACGGACATGTGAAGATCAAGCTCTAGAATGACTAGTGTTTTAATAATTTTTGAGATATAACTAGAAAAATGAAGTCTGGAAAAAGGGATTGCTCCAAATGATGAAAAATGTATCTATAAGCCTTTGTAATTGATTAGGTATTTTGGAAAATTGAGGAATCAAGGAAAATTTCAAGTTTGTATTTTGAATGATTGGACAGAATTTGGTTTCCAATACCAAAGAAATAGAGGTGTAAATCAGATCTTAAGAGGGCAAAGATGAGTTCAGTTTTGAGCATGTTGGATTGGAGGTCACTGTTAGACTTTTGGACAAAGAAGTTTAATGGTTTGTTGGGTATATAAGTCTAATATTTATGAAAGTGGGTAAGATCATGGAGGTAAGTAAGGTGGTAGGTTAAACATGTAATCTAAGAAATAGCAAAAATTAAGGAGAGCAGACAGAGGGAGATTAGACAGAAGATTGGTCAGCGAGAGGAAGGGAAATCACAGGAGTACGGGGATCTAACAACCAAATGGTGTAGAGAGAGCTCCCAGATGAAGACACAATCCACAGCATCCAATACAGTAGCTGTGCCAAGTAAGCTAAGCTCCAAGAAAGACCCACTGAATTTGGCAAATTGCAGGTCATTTGGGGTTTGAACAAGAGAAGTTTCAGAGGAATAGTGCAAGTACAAGTCAGAATACAGTAGGCTGAGAAGTAAACAAGACATAAGAAAAGGATATAGTGGGGCAATAAAATTACACTGTCTTGGGGATTCTCTGTGTGGGGAGTGACCCACAAGAAGAAGAAGCTTGAATAACCATTAGGGATTCAATATCCGCTAGCTGGATTTGGGAGGAGGCTTTCCAGGGAAGAACAGATGCAGAGCACAGAGACATAGAGCAGCTTGGTATCCTTAGAAAACACAAGCAGTTTAGCAATTGTCAAGGCATTAATGCAAACGGAAGGGTTGGGTAGGACAAGAGAAATAATGTGAAACAGACAGGGGTCAGATCAGAGGTTTTCAAGCCATGCTAAAGAAAACAAATTTTATCCTGAGGCAGTAGGGAGCCACTGAAAGACTTTACTCATTCTATTTGTAATTTATTCCAGCAGAATATGGAGTGAGACAAGGCTGGAGGTAGGCTGAGCAGAGAAAGAAGGCAGATTTTATAACAGTAGATGATACTAGCAGGGAGATGACTGCATAAATAGAAGAAAGGGGTAGGATAAGAATCACCAAGCGTTGGTGACAAAGTTTCACAGAGAATGAAGAATAGACGTGGGAATAGTGGGAATGAAGGAAAAGACCAGTGTTTCTGGTTTAGTTGACTGGGGATGGGGGCGTTATCTCCAATAATGGATATGAATAGACAGGGAGATTGGGTTTGGAGGGTGATAAATCGTCATTTCAGATTGGAACATTTTGCATTTGAGATTTCTCTTAATGTCCACGTAGAAAAATCCAGGCAAGTGCTTGGACCTAGCATACCTAGTGCATTGGACAGGTCATGGAAATTTACGGCCTGAGATAATAGAGAATTGGGAATCGTAGCGGTTCAGGAATGAAAATCACTGCCTTGAGCTTCCCAGAAAAATAGGATGGCAGTCCTTGACCATCCTGACACAAACCAAGTTAGTTCAAATTTTCCCTCTGCAGGGCAGAAGTGGTTCTAGCAATTGAACCTTCAGTTGAGGGGAGAGGAAGAGGTAGAACAAGATCAACTAGGGGTTGGAGTAATTGAGAGACTGGGAATCAGATAAGACCTGATTAATCCTTAAAATCTCTCCTTTTATGGTCCCTGTGGCTACTTACAGCAAGGGCGTAGAAATTGGATTGTTGACCTGAACCCAGAACCTTCGAGAACTCCATAGCAACAAAGGATTAAGGGCTACCTTGGGGAGGTGACCAGTAGCAAAAAAGATCTCATCTTCACGCCATGTTGCCAAAGCAGCCTGAGACAAGAATTGACCTGCCATCTCCAAGGTAAAGCAGGTTATTCTGCCCTTGTATTTCCACAGAACCTCCTTATGCTACTTTGTGAACCTGATATTCACATAAACCTGATTTCAACTGCACATTCATTTTGGGAATGGAAGACTCATGTCATGAATTGGCTTTTACACCACATCTCTCTTTCCCCTTGGCTTTGATCCCCCTAGACAGAATTGCTTCCAGGCGGATGTGAACCCTATAGTGAATCTTCAGACAGAGGGTATAATTCATCTGGAGCATAGCTATTATGCAAGAAAGCAATCTCTTTCTCCATGGCAAACACAAGTGTCATTTTCCTCCAGAATAACTCAAGGTAGTTTCTCATGTGTTTTCTCTCCCAAGCACCCGCCTGTCTACACCAGCCTCCCAGTTCCATTTCCAGTGGGAATTTCAGAGGCTCTATGTTGCAGTCAGGGAGTAATTTTTCATTTAGAGAGATAATAATCACTGAAAGGTAACAAACAAGGGTCATCTGACTGAAGTAAAAATTTCCCAGGGAGATGTTTCTGCTTTCTGAGCAGAATGAATGAACTTCATTCCAGGTGTAAGCTTTTTGCCTCCTCCTTGTGTTACCTTTATAGTCAAAATAATAATCGGAAAAGAAATCAAGACAAAGATATTTTCAGAATATGTTCGCAAGTTGATGAAACCAAATTCATCTATGCTTGTGCCTGTTTTAACGTGAAATTTGACTTATGTATCCAAAGAATATCATCATCATTATTTTATACCAAGCACGACAATATGAAATTTTACAAACTTAAAGCATAATAACTGTAATTCTGGCAAGGGCTAAAATTTATCATTGCCAAATACTTTCCACTCTAACCTCATTTCTTCTTGGTTGAAATTTGTACAAATGCTTTCCCTCTAAGGGGCAGGGGTTTTTCTGCTCAGAGGTGAGAAGACTGTCTAAAAAGATAATTTTAAGTCTTCCGAGCCACTTTTTAGTCATAAGCACAAAAAGCAGTCACCCCTACTGAACTTTTAAAATGTCAAAATTCTTGAACTTTAAACACAAAGATCAATGGTGTAAAGATTAATTTATTTTTCAAGAAAAATTTTAAAAGTTTAAAAGTAGCTCAAAATTATATTAGCATATTAGATATAGTTATGATAACTGAGTTTAGTTTTTAAAAGTTTATAGAGATTTACATAGATATATTTAGCAAAAAAATCCTGTATGAAACAAGATAAAATTTTGATAAAGTTAAAAATAAGAATACTAAATTAGACTGGCATCTTTTATTAAGTTATTTTATACATGAACAGAGTTTTTCATGTCAAATTACTTTTGGAACCTTATCCAGAATTCAGAAGTCTAGTCTGAGTTCATTTTTATCTTCCATGCTGCTCACTAGAAGTAACTGCTGACAGTTCTTTAAGTAGTTTATTCTAGTATCCACTTCCACGATTCTAAAAATATACTTTTCCTGTTACCTCTTGATTTATAATTTTAAGCATCGTCTATTGACTTTCTATTAGAAAATAAGTAGCGTTCTTATATCCCACGTGCCTGAAATCCCTTTCTCTCTATCCTCCAATCTGGTTACACCATACTTTTATGATGGTCATTTAAAGCTTGATTTACTTTGTTTTTCTTGCAGCTAATAATCATATCTTTTTGGTTTGCTTTCATGATTTTTTGCTATTTTCATTAATGCTTCCTAAGCTCTCCAAATGAATTAAGAAGACCATTGAATGCACTTTGTCACATGGCCGAGCACATCAGGAAAGCTAAGCAATTAAATTGTTTTTCTTTCTTTTCTTGCTGTTCTTCCTGGCCCTCTGTCTTTGTCCAATCTGGAAATTGCTCCCCATGCCTGCTTCTCAGTTGCTGTCCTGAAGCGTCACTTACCTGAGATCCTCTTATGCCTGGTGTTTTCCTCTCTCTTCCTTTGCGTCCCTGTTTTAGCAGAGGACATCCTCTGATACAGGGCCATTCAGAGCAGAGTCCGCTAACCATTCCTCTTCCACAGGCTATTGTTGTTCTGTGATGCAATAAGAACAGAAATCCATAGTAAGCATTTAAATGTTTTTATGATAATTTGATATCGCTACTCCATGGACACGTTTGATCCAGCTATAGACCAGTTCAGTGTCACTGAACTAGCACGATAGGGTGAATAATAGACAGGTGCAGTAGGGCCACGTCACACTGTGTGACATTTTAGGATTTGTCAGTGGTAACCCAAAAGTATATAAAAATTGGGGGAACAAAGTGGGCATTCATTTTAAGTTGTTAATTTACAATAATTTTAATTGTAATAAGCCTTATATAAATGGACAGCTTATCACTTAAAGAAGAGTGGTTTAATTTTCATCATTTATTTTCAACTCTGAAATACCTATCACAAGACTTCTTGTAGAGAAGAGGCATAGTTTTCTGAACGTGGCCATGGTAACCACCCACAAGACGATGAAGAAAGGGAGTCCCACAGAGATTAAGAGCAAAGCATTGATGCTAGTGCGTGTATGGTATATATTAAGTTTATTCTCTTTTAAACAACAACTGATGGTGAAGTGATAACACTGCATTATTGTTTGCAAAGATGTATCAGCTAATGAAGTAATGAAGCCCTCAAGAATAAAGCAAATTTACATACAAAAATACAAAGAAATATGCTCAAAACTAAATATTGGGTGAAAAAAGGTAAAGAGGTTAAATCAAGGGTCAGTTTCCAATCACACCGTGGCTCAATGTATTTAGGAACTTAGCATATAGTAAATTCCAACTCAGAACAAATCAAGCCAGCAAGTATTTTCTTCTTTTACCACAAGTTGACAAATGGCCATATGTTGCTAATGTGGTAATTCTTTAGAATACGTGAAATTTGACTATGATGGAGGTATGAGGGAAGCTTTTTTCACAGCAGAAAATAATATACCTATGTGTGAAGTCCAGCATATAAACTATAAAAGATTACATCGTCTGTCAATGTATCTATAAATTTCACAGCATTCTTTACCCTAAAAGTTGTTACTACCAAAAATTTAAAAAAGCTATCAGTTCTAAGGTTAATACATTAAATTTTAGCTGATTCTACTAATTATAGAATAATATTCAAACTAATTACAAATAGCTTCTTTTCAAGTTACTGAAGTACAATGGTTATCAAGGGGAAAAGCTCTCTCTAGACTAATTGAAATAGGGAATTATTTCTGGTGTACCTGCAAAATAATAAATTAGTTGGGTCCCCCAAATTTAAAGACATTAATTGGACAGTTAGATTTGCTCCTTTGTTTGATATCATTCATTTTTTCATTATCTTAGTACTCCCATGTGAGGAAGGAATGCAACATACTATTCACTGGCAGATCAGATCAAAGGACAAAGGGAAAATTTACAAGCAGAAGAATTTTTACAGGTTGTTGTGACATATTTCATAATCTAACACAATTACCAATGACATAGGGGATAATTATACATTGCATATATGGGAAAAATTATCACTGAACATGTCACAGATTTGATAGACTATTTTAATTTTTATTTTATATTACAAAAGAGATTCAACAATAGGACATTCATGAGTGAAGAAGCTTTTCCTTTCGTTGAAAAATAATTAAACAATTAAAAATTTACAGAATAGATTATTATAACTTCCTGCTGGTGAAAGATTGAAGACAAATGTTGAAAATATAGCATCACTTTCTTCATTTTAAATAAAAGGTAAAAGTGAATGCCCTCAGTATGCTGAAATTGCTTTGAAATCTCTGTATTTCTGTCACAGATTTTGGCAGACTGGTTTTTCTATCACAAATGTTATTAAAACAAAAGATAGAAATAGTTTAGATGCATTATGCCCTGGAGTACTATTGTCACCAATCCAACCTAAAATAGATAAATTAACAAGCAAAAGGCAGCACATCTGTGACATTAAAAACATCAAATATTAATATATACAGTGTTTGCTGAATTATACATATAGATGTTTAAAATAGAGAATTACTACTTCAGTAGTAATTTTTTATTAAATTACAAATATGGAGCCACTTAAATATCCAAGTGTAATAACCAGGAAGAGTGATGCTTTTAGCTTCGTTCTTCTTTCTCAAAATAGCTTTGGTTATTCATGGTCCTTTGTGGTTCCACATGAATTTTAGGACTGTCTTGTCTATTTCTTTGAAAAACACTATTGGAATTTTAACAGGGATTGCATTGAATCTATAGATTGTGTAGTATAGACATTTTAACAATATTAATTTTTCTAATCCGTGAACATGAGATATCTTTCCATTTATTTGTGTCTTCTCCAATATCTTTCATCAATGCCTTAGTTTTCAGTGTACAGATCTTTCACCCTCTTAGTTTAATTTATTTCTAAGTATTTTATTTTTTTGATGCTATTGTTAATAGAATTGTTTTCTTTATTTCTTTTTCAGATGGGTTTGTTCTTAATGTAGAGAAATGCAACTTATTTTTGTATGTTGTTTCTGTGTCCTGCAACTTTACTGAATTTTTTATTAGTTCTAAAAGGGTTTTTTACAGAGTCCTTTAGGTTTTTAAGACCATGTCATCTGCGAACAGAGACAATTTTACTTTTTCTTTTCTAATTTAGATGCCTTTTATTTCTTTCTTGCCTAATTGCTCTGGGCTAGGACTTCTAGTACTATGTTGAATCAAAGTGGTGGGAATAGGCACCCTTGTCTTGTTCCTAACCTTAGAAAAGGAGCTTTCAGGTTTTCACCATTAAGTATGATGTTAGTTGTAGGCTTGTCATAAATGGTCTTTATTATATTGTGGTACATTCCTTCCATAGCTAATTTTCCGAGAGTTTTTGTCATGAAAGGATATTGCATTCAAATGCTTTCTCTGCATTTATTAAAATGATCGTATGACTTTTATCATTCATTCTGTTAATACGGAGCATCACATTTGTTGGTTTGTGTATATTTAATCATCCTTAAAAACCAGGAATAAATTCCATTTGATCATGGTATATTATCCTTTTGATGTGCTGTTGAATTCAGTTTGCTAGTATTTTGTTGAGGGATTTTTGCATCTATGTTCATCAGAGATATTGGCCTGTGATTTTCTTTTCTTGTAGTGACCTTGTCTGGCCTTGTAACAGGCTAATGCTGGCCTCATAAAATGAGTTTGGAAGTGCTCCCTTCTCTTCATTTTTTTGGAAGTATTTGAGAAGGATTGGTGTTAATTCTTCAAGTGTTTGGTGCAATTCACCAGTGAAGCCATCTGGTCCTGGGTGCTTGGGGGTTGGGGGGTTTTGATTACTGATTCAATCCCTTTACTTGTTATTGTGCTATTCAGATTTTCTATTTCTTCATTATTGAGACTTGGTATTTGTATGTTTCTAGAAATTTTTCTATTTCTTCTAGTTTACCCAATCTGTTGATAGATAGCTATTCATAGCAGTCTCTTGTGCTCCTTTGTATTTTTGTGATATCAGTTTTAATGTTTCCTCTTCCATTTATAATTTTATTTATTTGAGTCCTTTCTCTTTTTTCCTTGATGATTTCAGCTAGATAAAGGTTCGTTAATTTTGTTTATTTTTTCAAAGAACCAACCCTTATTTTTTGAATTTTTTTATTGTTTTTCTATTCTCTGTTTCATTTATTTATGTTTTAATCTTTACTGTTACCTTCCTTTTGCTAACTTTGAGCATAGTTTGTTCTTCTTTTTCTTCTTTTTCCGGTTTTCTGAGGTTGAAAGTTAGATTGTTTACTTGATATTTTCTTTTCTCTTAACATCAGCATTTATAGTTACACACTTTCCTTTTAGAGCTGCTTTTGCTTCATCTTACAGGAACATGTTTTAATTTGTTGTGTTTTCATTTTTACTTATCTCAAGACTTTTTTATTTCCCTTTTGATTTCATCTTTTGCAACTCTTGGTTGTTCAAGAGTGTGTTTAATTTCCACATACATGTGAATTTTCCAGTTTTCTTCCTGTTATTGATTTATACTCACTTTCAATGAACAACATGTATGGATTTTGTAATTTTTTTTAATGTTAGGTTTGTTCACAACATATATATTGAAATGTAATCTAATGTGTGTTGAATCTAATAGTAAATATTTGGGCTCATGTTTTTATAAATTATTTTTCTAATAATTAATTTTTAATTGCATTTCACAAAAGAATGTTGTGTTTGAGGCACTGCTGTAATAATTTTGGAGGAAGGGAGGGAGAGTACATAGCTATCTTGAGAAGAGGGAGGTATGGCAGGTGAGATCAAATGGGACTGAGTGAATTTTGGGAGACTTTGTATGTCTGAAAATATCTCTACTCTACCCTCATGTTTTCTTGATATTTGTCTAGGTATAGAATTCTAGGAGAGAATAATTTTCCTTCAGGATTTTGAGGTGGTTTATTTTCCTTCCTTCCTTCCTTCCTTCCTTCCTTCCTTCCTTCCTTCCTTCCTTCCTTCCTTCCTTCCTTTCTTCCTTCCTTCCTTCCTTCCTTCCTTCTTGATTGTTCCTCCCTTGCAAATACTTAGACATTAAAAAATTCTAATATATTAGTTATTTATAATACCCCAAACAAAATTCCAACTCTTTTCTTGGGCCTCAGGGGAAAAAAAGAAACTTTTGGAATTTTCAGTACCATCAACATTAAATTTGCCTAAGTTTATACCCTGTGCTTCAATTTACTGCTTTGTAATATGCTAGCAGGGTCATTATAAGAAATAAATGGTATGACAAATGTCCACTATAATGCCTCCCACTTAGTAGGCACTCAATAGATACCAGCTTCTCGTCTTGGCCCATTTGAAGTCCGCTGCCAGAGAGGAGTGCAGCTAGCACGGCTTGGATGTCTAGTGCAGCACGCCGGTCTCTGCTGCCTCGATAAATGACACTGATAAGCCTCAAGAAACTATTTTTAGTGGAACTGGCCACCTCTGCAATGTGAAACTTGTCACTTATCAAACAGCAAAATGGAAAATTGTTAGAAGGTGACAGGATGTTTTATAGAACCAAATGTTCCAATTTTCAACACATTTCACAGAGTGTTTTCTTCATGAGTTTTCATTTCCTTTTTCATGAGTATAAGTTTTGTTTTGTCTTGTTTTGTTTCATGCGTCCTTTGCCACTCCTGCACTGGCGTAAACTTCAGAGCCTCACGGCTTCCTCTTCTGACCTCCTAGTGACAGCGTCATGATTGTTCCTGAGACTGTGATTAGGACTCGTGATGGCTGCATGACAAAGCTTCCCAGGGGAGGGACGCTCACTTGTTCCAGAGCATTTGTTTTACTTCAGTGAACACGACCAAGAATGACTGCAGAGCAGACCTGACCATTACCTTGAAGTGTTGACTTTTATTTAAACGGGGGAGAAAAGGAAAGCTTTTATTCCCCCGAAACATTAAGTTAATAATTTAAACCCAACACATGAAAATCTTTTGTATACAGATGAGTCTGAGGCATTTGCTGAAGATGTCAAGATCATAAAATCATAAAATTTAAAGGTTGCACATGACTTTAAGAAATTTCCAGTTCAAGGTTGCAAACGCAACTGCCTTTGGGAGCCAAACAAGTGACGTGAGTGAAGCTGGCTGTGACAATCACAGCTTTCTGGGGATAGTTGCACACACAACGTCCAGCACAGCCTTCTTTGGTAGCAGCA
The DNA here is from genome assembly GCA_963574885.1 of Lepilemur ruficaudatus. Lineage (NCBI taxonomy): Eukaryota > Metazoa > Chordata > Mammalia > Primates > Lepilemuridae > Lepilemur > Lepilemur ruficaudatus. The sequence continues at coordinate 104,441 of CAUYRT010036057.1, forward strand.
GCAATGCTTATTCAGAATAGCAATTTGTCCAGCTGAAATGCTTATCTCCGTAGAATCCCTGAGTGGTCATGTGACATAATAGTGACTGATGACACGGAAGTGGATCCACTCAGAAAATTGTGGTTTTCCAGGAAGAAAAGACAGCCCAAAGAGGCACGTGGCTTTTTGTCTTTTGCCCATTTTCTGTCTAGAACAAGGTTATGATGCCTAGAAATGGAGCAGCTATCTTGCAGACTTGGGGGCAAAACTCAGACGCTAAAGATGACGAGGCAGAAACAAACGCAGTCATCAAATAAATATTTCTCAGTCTTCACTCTGCGGCAAGCACTGAGGAGACAGCAGGGCTCTATTCCTATGGGCCTCGCATTCTAAGGGGGAGTGAGAAACATATAGGAAGAATGCCAGCTACCGTTTGGGTGATGGGACACCAAAAACCCAGACGTCACCACTGCACAACTCATCCGTGTAACCCAAAACTGCTTGTACCCCTAAATCTACCAAAATTTTTTTAAAAATAAGTTTTTGCTAGAGATTAGGGAGGAAGAAGGGAGGAAAGGGACAAATAGATGGAGCACAGGAAATTTTTAGGGTAGTGAAACTATTCTGTACAATGCTGTCATGCTGGATATATGTCTTCATGTATTTGTCAAAACCCGTAGAACGTAGAACTTACAACACAAAGGGCAAACCCTAATGTGAACCGTGGACTTCAGTTAATAACAATGTGCCCATTACTGGTTCATCGACTGTAACAAATGTACCACACCAATGCAAGATTTTAATAATAAGGAGAGGTAGGGCAGACATGGGGGGTATCCGGAAACTCTGTGCTCTCTGCTTAATTTTCTGTGAACCTAAAACATCTCAAAAATAGTCTATTAAAAATAATTTGCACAGAAAACACAAGCATGCCGATACTACTAAGTTCTTTGAAGGAATGAAAGTCGAGCGAAAGGGTAGAAATGGATGTGGGTGTGATATTAAGTTAGACGGGGTAGCGGGGGAAATCTCTCTGCCAGGGTGACGTCTCTGCCAACTCAGAGGAGAGCAGGGGTCCATGGCTCCCTGGGTTAGAGAAACCCTGAACAAAATACCCTCCGCTTGGTGAGTCATAGTGTACACGAGTATGTGAAAGACTCTAACTGGTCCTGAGATTAAAAAAATACTAACTTTGTTGAATCCAGAATTTCCCAGATTCATTTGACCCTGGGATCCTGCGTTGGGGTTAGGGCTATAAATCACCTCTGGAAAAGTTCCACGTCATAGTCTTGGGGAAATGCTGAATGTCTTTATCCCAGGAGGGAAACAATTAACCATTGCTGAGGCCCTCTCGGGAAGTGACTGAAGCTGACCTGTTTATTTTAAGTTCTCATAAATAAACACTTTTATTCAAATAACATTAGGGTCCCAGAACATGGGGTTCTGTTATTTAGCAAACAAAAATAAGCAAGCCCAGAAGAAAAAAAAAATTGAATAAGAGCTAGTGACACTGCAGTAAATATAAGAAATGTAGAAAGTTAATCATGATTTAAAAATACTACTAAAACTACTAAAAATATCTGATATTTCGGGGAGAATAATGCTCCTCCCTAATTGTCACCAAATATCTTGCGTTTATTTTCTCCACCGAATTTCTCTATTGTTTCCGCTTTCAGCAAAGGGCCAAGATTGAGAGATCTGACTCTGTAACAACTACATTTCCCTGTGATGAAATGCACTGTAAGGAAAGTCAGTGGACAATAGGAGGGGAATGTTTGCAACACGTGTGAAAGGCAAAGGCCTAATACCCTTAGTATGTAAAGATATTTTTGGAAATCAATTTGTAAAATTGTAAACCCAGATCAGAAAGAAAAATGGCTTAAAATATACATACACAACTCACACAGGAAAATACAAGTAGCCCAAAAACACAAGTCAAAATTTGAAACTCACTGGTAATTAAACATAAAAATTAAAAAATAAGATACTAATTTTTGTCCGTCAGATTGCCATCAATGAAAAATGAAGGGTAATATTCTAGGGTCAGTGAAGGTGTGTATTTTCTGATTTGTCTCTAAGTGTGTTTTACTTGTATTTTAAAATATCTAAAAATTATAAAATATGTAAATAGTAGTGAAATGTATGGATTTTTTTTTCTTTTTTTAGGGATGGAGTCTTGCTCTGGAATACAGTGGCTTGATCATAGCTCACTGTAACCTCAAACTCTTGGACTCAAGTGATCCTCCTCCTCAGCCTCCTGAGTAGCTGGTACTACAGGCATGCACCACTGCACCCAGCTAATTTTTTTTTTGAGACAGGATCTTGCTATGTTGTCCAGGCTGGTCTCAAACTCCTGGTCTCAAGGGATCCTCCTGCCTGGGTTTCCCAAAGTGCTGGGATTATAGGTGTGAGCCACTGCACCTGGACCTGAAATGTATGGATTTTTATAGGAAATGGGAAGTAAAAATTGGCACTATTGATATTAAAAAGTTCTGTTTGTTTGCATTTACATATTATCTATCCATCTAAAAAATATTGTTAAATATAATAGTAAGAAATGTAAATTTTCCCATAAGTATTGGCTGCTTGTGTAGCCACAGGGTAGTGGGTACCAAGTAACTAAAAATCATGCCCAGGAAATGACACTTCTATTTTATGTGTACTCATAATAGTGGTATAAAATTGAGTTTAAATTTCTCTATTTCTTTATATTTACTCTAGTATCAAATTCTTCTGATTACTATGGCTTTTGATTGCATTTTAATATCTCTTTCAGTACTCATGTTTTTCAGATGTCTGCATATAATTAGATATTTACTTTTCCAAATCAACTTTAGAATCATTTGATCATGTCTTAGAAAGACAACAAAACACCATTTAATTTTTGTTAGGATTGAATTATCATATATTAATCCAAAGAAATTGACATCCTTGGAAAAACAACTTTCTGTATTCCAAATCTTATTTTATGTGCTTCCAGCAAATTTTTAGAGTTTTATTCGTCAAAGATCTCATGTATTTCTTAGTATTCTTAGACATTTTATTTTTGTTTCTATAATATTTCAGCCAATTATTGTCAAAATAATATAAGAATAGAGTGTTTGGTAAATTAATTTTTAAATGGTTTCCTTGCTGAACTCTAAGTAGTTCTAACACCCCTCTCTCCATCCAATTGGTTATCTTGGGATCTACAGATATACAACCAAAAATTCGAATATTGACGATTTTTCCTTCCTTTTTTTACCATCCTTACACCACTTTCTTTTAAAAATTCTTTTCTAATGGACTGGTGAACTTTTTTGAAGGATGATGTTAGACAGTCATAGTGATAGTAGAATTCACATTTTTTCATTTTAATCATAATCCTTCTAGTGTGATGTAAGTAAGACATTAGCTGAGTTTGATTATTCTTACCCTATTAAGAAAATACACATGACCATTTTGATAAGAAGTTTTAACTAGAATGGTTATGAGATTTTATCAAATGTCTTTACTATCTACTCAGTGAGTTGCATGTTTTTCTTCCTTAATCTATTAATATGATGAGTTATGTAAGTAGATAAGATTTCCTAATATTAAAACATTTTTTCATTCTTGAATGAACTTTACACAGTCATAGTTTATGCTATTTTAATGTAATACTGTATTATAGTTTCTATAGGTGCTAATCCTACTATATGTGTGCTTTGCATTATTTCCTTTATACAGCACCATGTTTAAGCACTCAGGATGTTGCATGGAATCTTAAATGATTTTTGATGACACTTGTGATGAAACTATTGAGACAATGAAAAATTTACTCCGGTAAGACCATAAATTGGCAGCAGCACCTTTTTCTATCAGCAAGTTCCTATAAGTATTGGTTGATTCCTTTGCTCTCTGCCTACACATTTCAGATGGAGTCCCCATGACACACACTAATCATATATTTAAAATAATGAGATATATCCCAGAGAGAGATGTATTATTCTATTGACACTGATCATTTCCTTCCCAAATTATCTTGGTGGCTGCCAGCAATAAATTTAAAGAACACACTAGTGCCAGTACTCAATATTGACATATATAAATGCTTTTATAAACTATCTTGAACAATGAAGAAAAGAAAATTGGCAAACAACCAAGGCATTGTGTTCCAGAGCCAAGAATGTGATTCTGGAGCATTTCCATTGTGGTTTTCATTTCGGAGTAATTTGTACAATTTGGAAAGCAGACCATAAAACTCTGTGTGGGAACAGGTTATCCAAGGTAACTCCTCTGTCAAAGGAAAAGCAATATTAATAATCAAAGACTGAAAGGAAGTCATGTGTCACCAGTTATTAAAGCTAATAAGGAAAACAGAAGGTCATTTCATATTTGTGTGTGTATTTGTGTGTATTACATATATGTGTATGCATATGTGTGTATATGTCTGTACATTAAATATATAGATAATAATATGCTACATTATTCAGTGGGCACAAAGACATCTTATTTATGTATGCTTAAAATACCCAACTATTAATATGCTAATGGTGTGGGCAAAAAATAAATAGCAACTCAGCCTCACCTAAAAACCTGTTTTTATAGAAGTGCTAACTGTTCACATTCAGATTCTACTGTGGAAAAGCCCTGCCTACGAAAGGAAAAATGAACAGAGTTTATATGAGAGATGAGATCTTCAATAAGGAAATTTACAATTATATCAATCTGGGACTGCATTTTGTCACCCTGGATTCTCAGGATTCAACAGTTTATTATTGGATGTTAGATGTTCTTATTTATAATCGTGTCTCTTAGCTGCAATTAGAAGGTTGAGGTAGGTTAAAATGTGGGCTGAAAAACTGTAAATCAGTCAGGTGACAATGAGTGAGGGCTTCTGCCAAAACTGTGTTCAGCAAAATTGTAAAGCAGGTAGCTTTTTACTGAGTGCTTGCCGCCTCCTTCTGTGCCCATGGACCTCTCCTGGGGCACCGCCACCTGTGCTTCAGGTAGTCAAATCCTCTTCCTGAAACTTTCACCGCCTTATCAAAACCTTCTCCCAGATTCTCCACTCAGAAAGTGACGACGGGAGTCCATATGAGGCTACAACGTAGGCAAGCAAATCTGGGCCCGGCAACACTTGAAGTTGCCATTAATCATGTTCACGATCTGCAGTAACCGTGGTGCTACCTCTTCAAAGAGAATACATTCGTTTCTTGCAAAATAAGAAAAGAGATGCTCTTGCATTTTAACGGGACTTAAAACCATAAATTAGAAAAGTGTAACTCAAGTGAAGAAATACGGGGTTAACCCAACATGTAGACATGGTTCCAAGCAGGGAGAGGTGGAGAGGGTTTGGAGAAAGGGGGCAGGAGTCAAAACCTTCTATAATCCTTCAAAATCCATCACATGTTGATGACTTTACCTACCTATTTTCAAGAGTTCAGATCTATTATACAAGTTTGTTTATTTTCTTTAATTTTTTCAAGTGTGATAAAGATACAGGTCTGGTGGGAACAAAATAACAACCATAGTTCAAGTTAAACCTCTACAATTGATAGGAATCTTTTTTTCCATTTCATAAGTGGATGTGCTGACATTTCTGAATATCCCAGAAACAAATGATCTGCTCAGGACTAGAAGGAGAAAACCAATACACTTTTGTTGCTTTATTTCATAGAGAAAGATGACCAAATATTTCAAATCAGTTATTTTTTTTTTGTATTTTTATGAAGAAATAATTACATTTTTCTAACATTGTGACAATTTTGCCACTCTCAAGAAAATTGAAATACATAACAAAAGGTGATGTCTTCAAATTATATAATCAGGCTTGTCAGCTCAAAAAGGTACAACACACTGCCTTTTTTCCCCTCCCAATTAACAGTGGAAGAAAAAGTTCCTCCCACTTGCAAAGGGCCAGAAACTATTAACAAATACAGAATGTGGAATGGGGAAAGGAGCCCTTAGTAAAGAGGTAGTGGACTCGAACTAGTATGGGGAAGGGGTTAGGAAGAGGGAGGACACTTTCAGAGACTTAATGTTAAGAGGCTTGGATGGGGACTGTGAGAGTAGCTTTCAAAAGCTCATTAGAACTTGCTTTAGGAGAAGTTGATCACCAGTCCAGCTGAAGGACTATGAGAAAGAAATTTAGGATGAAGCCGAAAAAGAAAAATATCATGAGGTATAGAAAAAGCAAATTAAGAGTTCCAAATATTTTCAAATAAAATTATTACCCAAATAACACATTATTCATAAATTGATACTTGAGGTTGCACCACAGACAACTTTGACGTTTCGTCTGAAACCACAGCATAATTTCTATAGCACTCATATAAATTCCCAGCATGTCTTCCAACCCCATTTTTAAATTTTTGTCTTTATTTGATCAACCTGACATTTGTGTGGCCCGTTGTTCCAAATGCATGAATGCTATCAACATCTCTGATTGGCTTAAGAATAATGAGAAGGGAAGAACTGGATCTAGTTTGGGATCTCTCGATAAAATGTCATTTTTGTGGCATTTGTCATCCAAGAGCTTTTAGGAAGAAGAATCTATCCTCAGCGTAACACTAACTGGTTGATCTGCCAGTAGAATTCTTCAGGAATAAGATTTGGAGATTGAAGAAGACAGCCACACTGCCTAGATCTCTCTTGAGATCTTAAAGAAAAAGCAATTTCATTTTGGGGTGGGAGAAACCAAGAATAAATTTTCCTATATGCGTAAGTGCTAATTACTAAAGTGTGGAGAGTATGATTGCTCTCACAATAGTGAACTTGGAAGGAGGGAGTGTGAGAAAGTAGCAGGAGCTGGCCTCAGTAAGCAGGCAGGGGATTTTTACAAAGGATATTCTAGCCTAAGACAAATATGGTTTCCTCAGACAAAGCTAAATCTGTATGCAAACCATGAGAAAGTTGAGAACATGTCCCAAGTGGGGACTGCGGGAGAAAAGTGTGTTGGCTAGAAAGGGAGAATACAGCTGGACTTCTTTCATTTATTTAGTCATTTTTCTTTTTTCCTATTTCATTGCATTTGGGGCTACAATTGGGATTTCTCCTTATAATGCATACTCAAGAGGAATTTTCTAAATTGGAAAGTATGTTTTAGATATGCTGTTCTTAAAGCTAAGTAAGTTCTTAGAGCCAAGTGGGAAGCCGTGCTGCAGAATAGAAGGAAAATTATCAAAGGGCATGCCCCATTGAGACAGCACTTACGATTCCTCAAGAAACAAGCTCCAATGTCCTTTTCATTTTTAACTTCTTCATGTTTTGAAATCAAACAAGAATTGCAGTAAGATTTTTTTTGTGTTCCTTAATGCAAATGTCAGCTGACAGTGTTAAAGAGAGTAATTTCTATATCATGACATCCAGCATAGTTAATCCAGTGGGCTAAGAAGCAGACAGACCTGGAGAATCCAACCTCTACTCTTTACCAGCTGTGTGACTTTAGAAAAATTACTCAACAACTCTGTTCTACAGCAACTCATCTGTAAAGTGAGAATAATGGTGCTTCTTGCATATGGCTGTGGTGAGTGTCAAGTAAAATGACCTGTAGACAAATGCGTGTCACAGAAGTTGCCATATTCTAAGTGATCAATAAACGTAAGCTATCATTATTACTACTACGGAATTTATATGTGGTTTTGATTATTAGAGTCACTAGCACTAGAATGAGAAAGTTTCCCAAATTTTAATTCCCTATTATTTTATGGCTTACCTTTTTTCAAGGAACTTAGAATATTTCTACAATAGAAATTTCTTAATCCTAAGTGGCTTTTAATTGTGAAATATGGACTTGTTTTTCTCCAGTAGAACATAATTAAAATTCACTTTAGAAACATATTTTTTTTTTGTCCAGGACTTAATAAAAATCTTCTTAGTGTTATAAATCTCACCTTGGAATTTCAAGTTCCAATTTGCACAAACTAATCAAAAAGCAATTATCATAAATAGTCAATGAACAGTATGAATTTAAATGAATCATCTATCACCCAGTTATAAACGGGGGATAGATGATTTAGTCTAAAAAAGTCTTATATTTATTTTTATCATTCTGTTATAAGATAGAGCAATTGCAACCAAACTTAGAGTGTACAGATTTGTAAAATTATTATTTTTTTTAAAAAAAAGATCATTTTTGAAGATCTGAAGTCCATTCAGGATACTGATAAACATGTGCAGACATTTATAAGTATTTTTCTAATATTCAATAAAATAATAAAGAAGCATATTGATATTTCTTATGTGCTTCATTTGTAGTGGTAGCCAGTTCTCAGTTATTTCTAATATGCCGTCTCTAACTTGCCAGAATCTTTCCAAAATTTTATGCCTAGGATTTTCAATAAGAGCTTTTATGCAACTGGGGCTTATATCCCAGTTGTCTGAAACATCGAAGGAACATCCTAAATGTTTATTAAGGAAACAAACAAGTGAGTGAGTGGATGAACGCGTTCATGCATGCCCTCCTCCAATGCCCAAGGCCTGTTTAAGTTTCGAAATTGTCAACTGACTGCCTCTTGCCCAAAGTGGCCCCAGAGTCATAAAAAGTTTCCATGATCCAGAAAAAAGGAATGGAGAAATTTATTATTATTATTTTTTTTTTGGTAATTTACTCAGATCCGCATCGCCAGTGCTCTTCAGAACATAGCCATCCCCTGGGGCCACCTTTGCCCACGTTGTTACACCGCCCCCACCTGCGGGCCTCAGCTGAGCTGGGCGGTCTCCCCTTCCTTCATCTTCCTCAAGGGGGCGCTCCAGACTCTCGTCGGCTCAGCTTCCACTTAACCACCTTACAACACCTGAGTTCTCATTATTTGATTACCCTATCTGGAATGACCCCCAAAATCTGCATACACAACCCAGAAGTCGCATACCATGGAGGGAAACCTTCAGAAGCAAATATATGATAATTAGGTGAATGGCAGCGTGTAGGGGTGTGTGTGTGGGGGGGGTGGATTATAATACAGCCAGCATTTCTCAGTGTCTCTCTGCAGTGTTTACACAGTTTGCTCAATTTTCTTCATGTACATGTATATTCCATCCCGTAACTAGTTGTTGTCGTTATCTGAATTTTATTTTTCCGTTTAGATAAAGGGTAGGCTGGCAAGGCTGGTATTTCTTGTAATAATAATGAAAGGGCGGAGTCTTGGTACTTCACTCCGGGTGGTCTCTGGAGGACCCTGACACAAAGGACAAAAATGGCCAAGTGGAAAACGAAGTCCGTTTAACTGAGAGTTACCTAACACTCGATACCTCTTTTCATGCGGGGTTCTTTAGAAAGCACTGGTGAATTGCCAGGCTCAGGCTGAATTTCAAAGGGATGCTTCTCTCACCCTCTCTATGCATAAAGAACAGCTGGCCTGTGGGTGAGGCCCTGGGCGCAGTCTCACAGCCGGTCTCCTGGATAAGGATGGCCAGGCTGGCCTGGGCCCTATGCTCTGCCCCAGGGCACCTATCGCAGGGAGGGGGAGAAGCAGACGGCACCTGCCGCTTGGATGCCAGAAGGAATGAGAGACTTGCCTGGTGTAACTCTCAACATTTACGGCATGATACTTCCAAAAACCTGGGTTTGGGCCCGTAGAACTTTCTCCACAGGCAAAAATAGCCAGATGGGATTGGAGAGGAGCATTCTTCCCCACCAGCTCACAATTGCTGACTGCTTACTGTCAAGCACTGTTGTAATCCATTTATCTGCATTGCTTCATTTAATCTTCCTAGTAACCCTAATAGATAAATGCTACCATCATGACCATTTTACAGATGAAGAAGTTGAGGTTTAAGGGAGTTAAATAACTTGACTAAGATCACAGAGCTGATAATGAGCAGAACTGGCTTTCCACTCCTAGTGTGACTGGCCGTGTCACTGTTTCTAAACGTTACACTGTACACTCTGTTTGTCAAATGGTTGCCAAGTGACTGTGTTGCATGAGAACTCATTTTGAAAATTTCCCCTGTGACCACCCTGGCAAATCTATTACCATATTTCAACATACCACAAATAAATTTATTAAGAACCTCCTATTTGCCAATTACCATGTGAGGCCCTGGAGAACCAAGATTGAGCAAGGGAGAAAAGGACTCTGTTCTCACTGAAACGTGTCTGGGAAGAAGACAGAAATATCAATCAAATAAAACAATAGCATCAAATAATGCTTCCCCCTATACTGAGAAAGCACAGGTATCATCAGGTGCTTAGCAACCACCTCTGCATGAGTCTACAATGCTTGGAATTTATAATTCTTAAGATGCATTCTTAAGAATATTGTTTTCGTAAACACTTGGATAATTATGCTAGGTACTGAGATGATACAGTCTCTGCTTTACAGAAAACAAAACTTAGTTGAGGAAAGACAAACACAGGGTAAAACATCATGACACAAATATTAAGTTATTAAATATGGTATGTCCAATTTTCTTAAGTACTAAGTTTGACAGTTGATATCGCTGAAATTTCTCTTTGACATTTGCTTTTTTGTTTGTTTCTTTTTTTTAAATTGTGATGCTACATCCTCATTCTTTCAAATGTGCATTTTGGTTTGTGATTATCTTTCAATTTTTTTTAGAGCAATTTTTGTGAAAACATAGATAAGTCAAAATTTGTGTTATTTTTGAATATGAGTGCCATTGTGGACCCAACGCAGCGCAGACAGCTTGAAATATCAGTGGAGTGTTTGGGAAGGATGTGGCCAATGGACACACAGTATATCAATGGCTTGAGAAGTTCTATTCTGGTGATTTTAATCTTGAAAATGAGCCACATGGCAACCTGAGCCCAAGGTGGATGATGATGGGCTGAAATCTATAACGGAAGTGAATCCAGCTCAACCTATGCATAAATTAGCAGCAAGGTTCAAGGTTACTAGTCCAACAATGTTGGACTATTTGAAACAAATTGGCGAGGTAAAGAAGCTACATAGATGGGTTCCACATGAATTAAATGAGCATCAGAAGAGAAATCGTCTTGAAGCTTGCCTTTCTTTGCTATGACGACATAAAGATGAATCATATCTACACTGTATTGTTACATGTGATGAAAATGAAATCCTTTTGACAATCACAAGCGCTCGGCATGATGGTTAGAGATGAAGCGCCAAAACACAGTCCAAAACCAAATATCCATCAAAAAAAGCTAGAGCCATAGAACCAAATCTTGGAAACAAATAAATGCAATATTAACCCAATAAGAACTTACCAATAAAGGATCTGAAATAATGTACCTGAAAATCATTTAATGAACCCAATATGGGGAACGGAATCAGCAAATGAATTCTTCCCCTTTCAAAACAAACAAAACAGAGTCTTACACCAATTCAGAGAACAGTTAGGCCACATAAAATGTTATACAAAGAAATTAATCCTGCTCTTCAGTTTGTTGGCTCTGCTGCTTCCTCATCAAGCTGTGTAAGCATCACTAACGAGAGCACCATTTCCACAAGCAAACATTTTTCATGGGAACACAATGTTAGCAGTACAATGAGTTCCTTCTATCAAAATGATTGGTTTCACTTGTGGAAGTTTCCCAAATACAAGCATTTCTTTTCATCATTGTGGCTGAAACAAGTATTTTGTTAGACCTAGCTAACATGCATGTAATATGAGAATGTATTTGCTCATTTCTTCTAATGGGAACGCAGTGTGCACAAAATCAGCGAACTTTTAAGGTGGTACAGAAGATTCTAAATCATCGTTTTGACTGTCAACTGCCAGCTATTTCTCCATCAGCCCTTCTGAGAGGACATGGCTGTATGCTGGAAAATAGACTCATTGGTACCAGCCTGTTCTGCTAATAATAGGGAGATTTATTTCAAGTGCAGTGTGATTTCATCTCTATGATAGAGCAGTGAGATCGGTCAGGATTCATAGGCAGCCAAGCAGCAGATAGGAAAGGAGCCAATGAAAAAATTATTTTTGATGAGAGACACCAGCAGTGACCTTATCTAAAACATCTTTAGCCTCTATTTAAATGTCAAAGTCTATTTAGTATTTATGTTTTTAGATTCCTGAAGGCATCACAGGTTTTGATTATGATATTATATTATGATTTAGCCTAAGTGTAGGTACTTCCACCTTAGACTTAAAATGTAGTTCTGACACAACTGATCCTATCTAGCAAGCAGAGCTGATCTCCAAGAAATCTGTGAAAGATTGAGGATCTCCTGGGAGGTTCTTACACTTAGGTAAAAAGGAATTACCTAGGAGGAATTAGAATTAGTAAGGAAACCCTTGGTAGTAGGAGAAGGATCCATCTTAAAAATAGCGTGATGTTGGGCACTTCAACCTCAGCATTACCTAGACTGACTGGAGTATTGTACATAAAAGTTGCAAGAACTGTCCTACAAATCCCTGCTTGATTTAGCCCCTGTTTTCTTTTCTGGGCTCTGTTTCTTCATCCCCCCACCTCCCAAGCCTGATTCTTTAGGCTCTAACTACATCAGCAGTCCCCAACCTTTTTGGCACTAGTGACTGATTTCATGGAAGACAACCTTTCCACAGGCCGAGTGGGGCAGGGTGCCAGGGGAAGATTTCAGGATGATTCAAGTGCATAACATTTATTGTGCAAACCTCTCTGCTAATAATAATCTGTATTTGCAGCCACTCCCCAGTGCTAGCATCACCACCTCAGCTCCACCTCAGCTCATCAGGCATTAGATTCTCATAAGGAGCCACAACCTAGATCCCTCCCTTACAATAGGGTTGACGCTCTTATGAGAATCTAATGCCACTGCCGATCTGACAGGAGGCAGAGCTGAGGCAGTGACGTGAGTGATGGGGAGTAGTTTTAAATACGGATGAAGATTTTCGCCTGCCACTCATTTCCTGCTGTGTGGCCAAGTGCCTAGCAGGCCATGGACTGGTACTGCTCCGTGGCCTAGCGGTTGGAGACCACAGACCTACGTCATTTCTCAATGCACCATCCTCCATCAGATAACAGAATCTTTACTCTGGCTGTTGACATCACCAAAACATCTTTGCCTGAGCCTTGCCCAACTGCTTTCCCCAGCCCTAAGTACGCTCTCTAGGGGTACTCAGAAACACCTTGGTGGAGAGGAAGACCGGTGTTCAAGAAGATAATTAGATTCTGGGTCAGCCAGTAGAGAAAGAGTCTGTAAAACTTGAGTTATTCTGTGACTCTGACCCTCAACTGTCCCCCCAGGGAGGTAAGGTCTGGCAAATTGGAGTTGCATTCTTAGATAACTAGGGTTGTAATTTTTTTATAAAAATATGTATTACTTAGGGCTCTCACTCCCCTTTCCTCCCTTTCTCCTTCCATCTCTCTTTATCAGAAAGCCATGTAGAAGACTTATGACTAAAACACTTCTCATCTAAGGTATAGCCCCCCAAACTAGTTGCCTTTGTAAAAAAATGATATAGAATCACTGCATTTGCAGGCTTAAGGATGCAAGAAAAACTCAGGTCCCAGGAGGTGAAGTACTTGCTCAGAGTTACACATCCTGTTGCTGGAACTCAGATTGGCATTCAAAGGTTAGTTCATTGCACTTTCAGCTTTCGCTCTAAAGGAAGAAAGAAGGGTGAAGTTTCATATGACCTATAATTAAAAATCAAAGTCGTGCCACCCAGACTATCTGCTCTGTTTAACATTCATGACTATCACAAGTGTATCTCATAAATTACAGTTATTTCTTTGGCCCCAGAAATCAATTTGGTAGAGAGATGGACCATTTATTTATATACAGAATCCTTCTTTTACATTTATCTTGGGACTAGGTGTGAAGGGCAGGGTTGAATATAGCTAAAGGGCATATATTGAGGGAAATGAATTACATATGGGATTACATATCTTGCTTTTATATCAACAATAATCTTTCATTTTTCAAGCATATTGCATATAAAGTGAGCATTATGAACTCCGTGCACCAAAGCAAACAACAGAAGCTTATCATATAGCAAATGATTAATGCTCCCACCTCCAGGTTACCTTGGGCACAGCCAGGATGCATCTCAAAGATGTGTTAAATATCTATCAACACCTTCTGCAATGATTGCTATAAAAAGAAGATAATGATGAAGGTATCAAACTTGTCTTTCTTCCGGGTTAGATTTATGGTGGTCAGGGGGAGAGGAAAGGGTTAGATTCACAGGAAAACAATAATTAGCAAGAATTTCTGATAAATTAGGTAACTTTTGACACAAGTAAACTCATTCATTCATGTTTTCATCCATTCATAGAAGAAATGTTTGTAAGGAAAAAGCATTTACAGCATGTCAGGTACTTACCTGGTTTTTAGACACAAAGCAAGATCCAGGACAAAGCTTTGTCTTTTAAAGGAGTTTATGTTCTTCTGGAGAAGTTACGGACATTAAAATGTCAGGTGTTGACACCCACTATGAAGGTAAGAAACAGGTAAAGGGACCTAGTGAAGGGTTTATGAGAGAGCAGGAAGGAGGGAGCGCGGCTCTGAGCCTCTGTGCTAGTCAGGTCACTTACAGGGGAAGGCTGCTTGGCTCGGGGAGTCAGGACTGGTAAGAAGGCATTTCTGCAGAGCAGGAAAGGAGATGAGGGACTGAGCCATGCAGATGTCTAGAGACAGGCATCTCTAGGCAGAAGGACTAGCATGTGCTATGACCCTGATGGAGGGGTGTGGTTAGCTTTGGCACGTTCGAACGCCAGCAAGGGGCGGTGTGGCTGAATAGTGTGTGTGAATGTGGAAGGAGACGAAGTAAAAAAGAAAGAGGGGAAGAGAGATTATTTAGGGACTTGTAAACTGCAGTTAAAAACACCGCGTGAAAATATATAAAACTTGCCAAAGTGGCTTGATTTGTAGAAAAATACAAATTTATAACCTTTACTACAGGGGACTTCACAGAGCACCAGCATCATTTGCCTGTAAAATTTTCTGAAAACATTGTAATCAGCAATCATAATTTATTAATTTAATTTCATGGAAATATATTATTGAATTAGACATCCTTACTTTAAATCACTGTCTGGCTTTAGTTAATTATTTAAACTCTCTGTACCTCAGTTTCCAAATCTGTAGTATATGGATCATAATAGAATCTAACAGCAATCTCTCTTGTGAGCATAAATGAAAATACATGTATATAGTACCAAATTAAATGATAGCAATCAAATTCAAACTAATATATTTTTAAAATTAAGTTTACTTAACAAAAGCAAGGTTAGCTAATATTCAAAATAATGCATGTGATATACTGTATTATCATAAAAATAAAGAAGTCATATGATTATCTGCATATTTGCAGGAAAAGCAAACACCAATTAATTAAAAAAAAAAACTTAGCAAACAAGGAATCCAAGATAAAAAGTTTTCTAAACCTGATAAAGAGAATCTACAAAAAAGAAAAAAAAACCCCTAGCAAACATTATGGATGAGACAAGACTGCCAATTACCATTACAGTTAGTCAACATTGTGCTGGAAGTCCTAAACAATACATGAAGGAAATTTAAAAAATAAAACTTATAAGAATTGGAAAAGAAGGAATTAAAGGGCCATTATTTTCATATACCTTAATTGAGTACATAAAAACTCCAACAGATTCAATGAGTATTTAAAAGTAGAAAATTATAAAAGATCTATATAAAAATATCTACAGTACTAAAACAATTCAAATAGAAAATTTTTAAATATCCCATTTACAATAGCATCAAAATTATCAAATACCTAAGAATAGATCTAACTAACAACACGTGCATGACTTCTGGACAGAAAACTATAAAACTCTACTGAAACGAATTAGAGAATGTATAAATAAATGGAGAGATACACCATGCTCATAGATTGGAAGAGTCAATGCTGTCACGATGTCAATTCTCAACAGACTGATTCATAGATTTAATGCACCCCAATCAAAATCTCAACAGGAATTTCTATGACAATTAACAAGTGAGTTCTAAAGTATATATGCAAAGACTAAAGGCCAAAATCACAAAGACAAAAATTTTGGATGACTAGCCACCAACACTTATTATTAAAGTACAATAATTATGCTTTATTTTAAGCCCTATGCAGTCACCTGTTTTACTACAACGGTGCCAGAGCAATATGATGGAGGGAAGGATATTCTTTTCAATAAACGATGCTGAATCAAACAGGTATCAATATGGGAAAAGTGACTATCTTAAGCCTCATATAAAATTCCACTTCAAATAGATTATAGATCTATTTTGAATTTGAATAATAAACCATAAACCTTCTTTAAGGTAAAATGGAAAAATATCTTCATGACTATGAGGTAGTATGTGGAAGGCAAAGTAAAGCAATAGTCATTATAATGTCTTGTATTCTGAGGCCGGCTTGGGGTACTAGGCCCTGGAGCAGCTCATGTATATTGTCACTCATCTGCTAGCTCACCTGGTTGGCATAGGGCAGCAATCAGACCCTCATCTCCTTCTGCTCACACGAGGTCTCTTCTGTTAGCTTCTTAGAGGTATGAATCATGTACATGAGCAGTTCCACGACAAATGCAGCAGAAAAGTCCAGATGAAAGCCTGTGAAACTGCAAAATAATAAACCCAAAGCAAACAACATATTCTTGGAGGGATTTCAGAGATAAGTGCCACCAACTAAGTTTCAAAAGATGCAGTATGTTGATACTACTACATCCCCATTCAATTGGATTTTTTGGCCTGTACAGAAGACAGATGGGACTTAGAAAGTGACAGTGCATTAGCGTAAACTTAATCAGGTGGTGAAACCCAATTGCAGCTGCTGATCCAGATGTAGTATCATAGCTGGAACAAATCAACACATCTCCTGGCATCTGCAGTCTGACAGTGCTTCTCTTACAATCTTCCTCTGCAATCTGACAGAGCCTCTCTCTCTTTCATATCTCTCAGTAAAAAACCTTCAGAAACAATTTTCTTTTCTCTAACAGGGCCAGCAATTCAAGACCATATTAAACCTCTAATCCTATGCCATAATCTATTCCACAGAGACCTCTATGGCATCTTCATTTCACAGGCCTCATAGAACATCATTACGTTGAAAATCCATTACATTTATGATAAGCTGATTGGATCAAATGAGCAGAAAGTAACGACTGCTTTATACACCTTGGTAGAATGTATTATGAACGAAGAAAGAAAAGAAATCCTGCAAAAATTCAGAAGCCTGTCACCTCAGTGAAACTTCTAGGGGTACAGTGTTCTGAGGCATGGTGAGATATTCTTTCCAAACTAGAAGACCAGTTGTTTCATCTGTTTCCTTTCATCATTAAAAAAGAACCAAAATGCCAAGTACATCACTTTAGATTTTACAGAACCATAAGCTTCATTCAGGAATGCTATTCCTAACAACGTATTGAGTAGCCTGATAATCTGCCAATTTTGAGTGGGGCCCAGAAAAAAAAAAAAAAAAAACATGAGCACCTACCAAAAAGCAACCTCAAACAAGGCGATTTTCATGATCCTCAGCTGCCATACCAATTGGACCACATGATTCCACGTATTCTCATGATGCTTGAAATGTTCGTGACAGATACAGATGCTCTATGGAGACTATAGCAAACCCTATAATAGGCCTAGGGTGCAAATACCAAAATTTTGGATCAAAGCTATATCATTCTCTGCAAATAAGTAGTATATTATAGTTTTGAAAACAGCTTTAGTCCTACTACTGGGCCCAAACAGAAAATGAACCTTTTATCATAGGCTACCAAATTATGACATGACCTTAGCTGCCCATCATGAACTGGGTGTTATCTGCCCATCAAACCATAAAGGTAGCAGCATAACAGCACTTCATATCCACATGACATATATGACATTTAGCCCAATCATATTCTAAAGGTAAATATAAGTTGCATGAGCAAGTGGTCCACAGGCCATATTCCTGATTGAATGCCTCCTCCTTCTCAACTTGCCCTCATAGGCACATGGAATTTTCCTATAATCAGCTGACTGAAAAAAATGGCCTCATTTAGAGATGGGAGCACCTGTATACCCTTTTGTGGTGGCACTGGAGGACAGTGGTGAAGGAAAATCCCCCAGTGGGCAAAACTTCTAGCAGTGTGTCTGGTTGTTCACTTTGCCAGGGAGAAGAAAGGTATGGCCAGAGATATGGGTCTACCCACTTAATGTACAGTGGCTAATTTATTAGAATGAGTGGTTAGGGACTTGGAAGGGATATAATTGGAAAAATTGGTTATGTGACTAGGCACAGACAATGACAATATTTGTTCTCCATGTGAACATCTACCCAAAAGCAACCTCAAACAAGAGGATTTTAATGATTGCCTAGACAAAATGATCCATTCTGTGGAGGTGAATCAGACACTTCTGTCTTTGACATAAAAAAGCTCATGAACAAAGCAGCTATGTTTTAGGGCTAGAGTTTAAACTTGGTCTCAGAAACATAAACTACCACTCACCAAGGCCAATCTGGCTAAAGCCATTGCTGAATGTCCAAACTGCCACCAGCAGAGACCAGTGCTCAGCTCCCAATATTGCACCATTGTCCAAGAAGATCATTGAGCCATCTGGTGCAGATTGATTCATTAGACCATCAGAATGGAAGCAGGAGCAGCCCTTTGTTCTTGCGGGAACAGGCACTCTCTCTGAATGTGGATTTACCTTCTTTGTTTGTAATGCTTCTGCCAGAACGATTCTTCAAAGTTTATAGGACACCTTATTCACAATCATGATATTCCACACACTTTTGCTTTTGACCAAGGGACACAGACTTGTGTTTATATAACTCATTGATCTTACAATGTTCTTCATCATTCTGAAGCAGTTGTACTGACAATAGAATGGTAGAATCGTTTTTTGAAGACTCAGTTATGGCATCAATTTGGTAAGAACTTCTCACAGGCTGCAATAATGTTCTCCAGAATGCAGTATATGCTCTAAATATATAGAGCAATCTATATATGATCCTGTTTCTCCATAGCCAAAATCCATAGGTTGAGGAATCAACAGGTAGAAATGGGAGAAACTATTCTCACTAATAGTTCTCTTGTTTCTCTGGCAAAAATTTATTTCTGTCACAAACTTTGGATTATGGTAGTCTCTAGACCAGGTGACACTGATCCATATTTGTATGGTCCAACATGGTAGCCACTAGCTAGCTACCTATGATTATTGAACTCTTGAAAGATGGCTACTGAAACTGAGATAATGAATTTAAAAATTTGTTTAATTTTAAATAATTTAAATGTAATGTCAATAGCCACATGTGACTAGTGATTAGTCTATCACATTAGACTAATATCTATCTCAAGATCTAGAGTTCCCAAAACATTAAAACTTCTGCCAGGGCACAGTAATGGTTCCATTAAACTGAAAGTTGAAATGTATAGCTGGCCATTTAAGGCTCCTATGACAACAATTCAACATTCTGGGGTAATTATTCCTGATTATCAAGGAGAAATTGGATGACTACTACACGACTGGGAGAAGTGAGTATGTCTGGAATACAGATTATCCTTTCAGATGTTCTGGGTGTCTCTTAGTATTCCCATGTCCTGTCATTAAAATGAATGGGAGATTATAACCTAATACAGGTAAAACTGTTCAGATCCTTCAGAAATAAAGGTTTGAGTCACCACACCAGGCAAGGAATTACAACCAGCTGAGCTCTTGCTAAGGGAAAAATTATGGAATTGAAATTGAGAAATCTGGATATCCACATGCAGAAGAACTAAATGGGACACTTATCTCACACCATATATAAAAATCAACTCAAAATCAGTTAAATACTTAAATGTAAGAACAGAAATTATAAAATTACTAGGAGAAAATATAGGGGAAAAAACTACATGACATTTGTCAGGATAATTTTTTTTTATTTGTCCCAAAAGCACAGGCAACAAAAGCAAAAAATAGACAAATGAGATGACATCAAACTAAAAAGCTTTTGCACAGCAAAGAAAACAATTAGCAGAGACAACCTACTGAATGGAAGACAGTATTTTCAAGTCAGACATCTGGTAAGAGGTTAATATTCAAGATATATAAAGAGCTCAGACAATTCAATAACAAGAAAGCAAAAAACTTACATTAAAAAAAAATGGGCAGGAGACCTGAATAGACATCTCTTAAAAGAAGACATATAAATGGCCGACAGATATATGAAAAAATCCTCAACCTCACTAATCCTTAGGGAAATTCAAATTAAACCACAGGGGGATATAACCTCACATCTGTCAAAGTGGCTATTATCAAAAAGATGAAAGATAACAAGTGTTGTCAAAGATGAGGAGAAAAGGGAACACTCACATGCTATTGGTGGGAATGTAAGTCAGTACAGCCATCATGAAAAATTGTATAGAAGTTCCTCAAAAAACTAAAAATAGAATTACCATAGGGATCCAACAATCCCACTTCTGGTTCTTTACCCCAAAAGATTTGAAAGGTATTTGTCAAAGAGATGTCCACACTCTCATGTTCATTGCAGCACTGTTCACAATGGCCAACTTATGGAATCAACCCAACTGTCTGTCAACAGGTGAATGAGTAAAGAAAATGTGGTATGTACACAGAATGAAATACTATTCAGTCTTAAAAAAGAAAGAAATTCTGTCATTTTCAACAACACGGGTTAAATTGGAGAACGTTATGCGAAGTGAAATAAGCCAGGAACAGAAAAAGACACGTACTTCAGATTCTCAATTAGATGTGGAATCTAAAACAATCACACTCATAGAAACAGAGAGCATGACGTTTAATGCCCAAGTTGTCAGGAGACTGGAGCTAACAGGAAGGATTCACCAAGTACCTGTTTTAGCCCCAGGCAGCATCATATCATACTCACTGCTGGTGAGACTGCAAACTAGCACAACCTATGTGGAAAGTATTGCGGAGATACCTCAAAGAGCTACAAGTAGAACGACCATTTGATCCAGCAATCCCACTACTGGGTATTTATCCAAAGGGAAAAAAAGACATTCCATAAAAAAGACAACTGCACTTGAATAGCAGCAGCACAATTCACAATTGCAAAGATGTGGCAACAACCCAAGTGCCCATCAATACACGAGTATATTAATAAAATGTGGTATACGTGTGTACCATGGAGTGCTACTCAGCCATAGAAAATGGTGATCTAGTATCTTTGTAACAACCTGGATATGGAACTGGAGACCATTCTTCTAGATGAAATATCACAAGAATGGAAAAACAAACACCACGTGTACTCACCATTAAATTGGAACTAATCGATCAACACTTATGTGTTCATATGGAAATAACATTCATCGGGAATCAAGCAGTGGGGGAGCAAGGGATGGGTAAATTCACACCAAACGGGTACAAGGCACACTATCTGGGTGATAGAGGACACACTTATAACTTTGACTCAAATGGTACAAAAGCAATTTAGATAATCAAAACATTCGTACCCCAGTAAATTCTGGAAAAAAAGAAAGAAAAGAAACAGAGTTGAATGGTGGTTACAGAGGCTGGGGGCTGAGGGTAATGGGGCAATGGTGGTCAAAGAGCACAAAATTTCAGTTAGGAGGAATATGGGTGTTTTTTTCTTAGTTCTATTGTGCACCGTGGTGAATATAGTTAATAAGAGTACTTTACGAAATTGCTAAGAGAGTAAATGTCTAACGTTTTCACCACAAAAGCATTAAATATTTGAGATGATGAAAGTAAATTAGCTTGATTTAATTATTCCACCTTGTATTGATAAACTTTAACATCACCTTGTACCCCATAAATTAGTACACTTTACAATTAAAACGTACCATTAAAAACAAAGACACCAGCTACATTTACACAGCTACTTTAGAAATGAGGATCGCAGTAGTCATGGGCATTCCTTCTTTATTTTGATGTTACTCTGTTGTATGTATATTAACTGACTTTTTAATCTACGTCTCCCCCATTTCTCTACCACCTAACATAACACAGACCAGCAAAAACTGAATTTAAATACAGGATTTAAAAATGAGAGTTTGACTCAGCTGAAGGAGCAAATCATATAATCTGAAAAATAAAGTGTTTCATGTTCTCTTTTGAAGAGAGGGAGAGCATATTTGAGGCTCTGTGAGGGATGGTTGTATCATGCTAGGTAGAGACATTATTTTGCTTTTTTTTTTTTTTTTTAAAGAAGTTGAGGAGTATGTGTACACATCCAAGTGAGAAGGCTGGGATAGGGCAGCTTTGTCCTTTTTCTACTAAACTACAACTGGAACTACATTTCGCAGTTCTTTTCCCGGTCCGATTCTCTGCTAGCACCGGCTGGAAGAGTCACTCTGGGTGAGGTTTGAGAGGTGGCTCTCCAGCATCTCCTCGCCATCCCTTGATTTCCTCTGTCAGTGTCCCTAAGGCTTGCGCCAAATGCACGTGCAGCTCCACGGCAAAGGGTGCCGGCTCCCCTTGCAAAAGCCCACGGCATCAAGGTCGGTGGCGGTGAGCGGCAGAAGCAGTTTTTGGCTTTTCCTAACAGGGTAGAGTTTTTTTTTTTAAGGGTTTAAAGTTTTCTTCAAAGGTTCTAGTTCTTCCTCATGTGTTCCATTTTGCTATTGCTTTCTTCTAAAATCAAGTTTTCTTTCCAGTTTCTGGTCTGACTGACTTAAAATGATTTGAGCTTCAATACTAGACACAGTGGCAGCATCCTCCATAGACTGCCCCACCAATTTCCACAATCCCGTAAAGTCTAAAGACTGTAATAAATCCCTTAGTATATATTATTTATAGTGGTTTGATGTCTTTGGTGACATCTCAGCTGATAGAAAATTTTTGTCAATGTCTACTACAGCTGAACGTATGCATGCCCTATAAATCAGCAACTTTATTCCTAAATATCCACCCACAGAAACAAATACCTATGTGCACAAAAATATATGGGGAAAAAAAGTGCTTGTAGCTCTGTATTCATCATAGTCCCAAAGTGGAAACAACTCAAATGTCTATGAACAATAGAAAGAAGAAATCCACAACGATACAGCCACACATTGGAATGTTGGACATCAATGAAATGGAACAAATTTCTTCCTCATGCACCAACATGAATGAATCGCAAGGCGTAACACTGAGGAAATAAGCCTAATACAAAGGAATGATCATTCGTAGGAAGTTCACTATTCAATTGTAATGAAAGCCAGAAAAATGGTTGCCTTTGGGAGAGGGTAATGACTAGAGTTAGTACAACGGTGTTTTCTGGGAGCTGATAATGTTTTATCTGGCAGAATTACTTTGTAAAATGTATTAAGTTGTAAACTTAAGATTTCTGCACTCTACTAGTTGTACATTATGCTTGCACAAATGATCAAAAGTAATATCTAAGTATCTCATAATCTGTGATGATTAAATGACATAACTCATGCTTAGCATAATAAGCATATAATAAATATTATGCAACATTATTTTGTTCTTACAAAAACCAGTAAATGGAATTGGAAAGAAACATATCTAGTCGGCAGCATTACCATTGAGAATAATAATCATTTTACAACAGGGGAAGAGCTGGACCCAAAGCCATGACATCAGAGGTACAATGTTGATTGTTTGTGTATCACAACCTCACATTCGAATTTTACAGGATATTTTACAGCAAACACAGAAAGAGAGAAACTTGAGATTTATGCAGAAGGACGTCTCTCTGTCTAATCTCCATTGTTCTGAATCATAGCTCTCTCTGTGTTTGCTTCCCAAACTCTTAAAAAACACTTTTAGGCATATTTATTATATGACTTGCCCCATTAGTAGGTAAGCTCCATGAGGACATGTATCTTCTCTGTTTTTCCTCAGTACTAATAACAATGGCACACGGTATGTTCTCAATACGTATGTATTAAGGAAAGTGATACAGAAAGCATAAATTGAACATAAAGAGTTGGCAACGGTGGCATGTAGGCCACACATCTTGATACGGGTGGCATTCCTACCTGACCTCTGCTCTAGTTCCTTCCTTGTCGAAAACCTGCCTGTCATAGTTAAGTTTTAGCTCTGTGCAGTTTTAAGGTGATTGTTTCAAGGTCACTGATTTCTGAATACTTGACATTTCTGATACGGTCGCCCTTGCACTTTTTGCCGTGAAATGACAACAGCACAAATCCTCCAAAATCAAGTGGAAAATGAAGGTGAATAAATAAATAACTAATGAAGGGACCACAGACGAACTAATTATGATCACAGTATCCGAAGGTTCATGTTAATAAGAAGTTTGTGTCATTTTGCTTTGCATTTATTCATAATCTGGAAAACAGTGACAGGAATTCCTTGTGTCATCAAAAATTTTTCTCTAATAATCAATGAGATATAACCACTATAAATAATTTAAATGCTATCAAATAAAAACAAAGATTTAACTGAGTTCTGCCAACTAGACTTGGGGCACTTAGACTTCCCTACAGCAGATGGGAACTGTCAAAGCACATAAACATTCAGAATCGTAAGACATGACTTTCAGATGACAGAAACCAGACGAATTCATGCAAATCAATGAGCCCAACACACCTTATTTAAAGAGAGTGCTTGACAGGACACTGTTTTGAAGCTTCGCCTTTGGAGATATCCCAGGTTTTAATTATCAAATGTCACCATTCCCTAAATGCAGATTTTTCTGCAGATTACCCTTTTAAAAATCCATTTAAAAACAGTTTTTATTCTACTGATCTCCGTGCTAATGCTATGCTAAATTATGCTTTTTTCATCATTCAAAACTTCACTTCAATGATACATTCAATGACAGAATAAGGCAACTAAAAAATATCTCTATAATAGATTTGGCCAATTTAATTTTAAGCTAATCTGTTTGGCATGGGTTTTGATTGTTATATTCTTGTGGCTATAAGAATCTTGACCATTAAGAAGGTGGTGTCTCCAGAATTCCTTTATATGGGGAATAAAAACATATTTGCAATTAGAGGCTCAGGGTATATGACAATGTATTTGCATAGCAGGGTACTATTTTTACTTGGTTTATGCAACCATTTGGTGATGATTGATGAAAGATGCTGATAGAACTTTAGGGGAAGTGACAACTCAACCACCACGACCAGCAAAGGAGATTTCCACTGAAAATGCGGTCAGTAAAATACCTGACATACATATGGCACTTCTTCATTTCAAAAACATGCTTTCATATACGTAATCTAAATTGTGCCTGAAGTTAAACTAGGGAGAAGGATAAGGATATTTTTATTAACCTCATTTACAATTGAAGAAACTGAGTGTCAGGGAAGGTTGAGAAACTCATCACGTATCATATTCACAGCTAACAGGATCCAAGGACCAGAACCTTTCAACTCCAAATTTTGCTCCTTCCCACACACCATATTGAAGGAAGGATCACATTTACCTTCTGAAAATAGCATAATGTTTAAAAAGGAACTGAATGATATTCCTCATTACATTTTCAAGGTACACCCGTTATACATGTATAGAAGTGATGCCATGGAGAAAGAGACATGATTTCTATTCTGTATCCATGTGGGCAGGCAATTTGTGCTGTCATCACTATAAAGGTGATACAATATGGTTCCCAGAAAAAAATGGATATCTCAGCCCAGACCTCAGATTTGAGTAGGAGTTGGCCAGGAAAAGGGGCAGGATGTTCTGAGGCACAGGGAATAGCACGTGTTAATACATAAGTGCAGAGACAAGAGAGCGTAACATAACCAAGTAACGGAAATAAATTCCAGTTTGCTCTGAGCATACTGAGATGCTGGGGAATCATGACAGATGTGACCAGTGGAACAAGCTGGAGCTCGATCATAGAGGACTTTGCAAATCATTTTTAGAGATTAGACTTTAAGAGCAATGGGGAGCTTTTTAAGAGGTTAGAGCATTTTGTGTGCATTGACAGCATATTTTTAAATTTTATTTGCAATCTTAACTATAAGGGAGGCTGTCTTTTGGGGTGTGTTGGATCTTCTTTGCAAACCTGGCAATAAGTAGAATTGCAAATGGCCAGATGGACCTTAGAAAGAATAAGATTTCTGCTCCAAACTGACATAAATGTTATTCTTGAGGTAATACTAATGCACACAGACATAATTGGCCCTAAGAATTAATGATTAACAAACCCACAGGTTTTTATAATATAGTTAACTTATTCCTTCTTGAGATAGAAAAAATATATATATATATATATTTTGCACTATTTGGTTTTACCGACTAAATCCTCTTGGTTGTTGTAAATAACTTTAAATAATCTCCCAAACCTGGGCAAGATCCCCTGGGCAATTAGAAGAGGAGGTATTTGCATGCCAAACTGCAAGGTTCAGCATATGGTCTCTAATATTTGCATAAAAAAATCTTAAGGAAGCATTTTCAACGAGGTGCCTTTTATATTTGTCTCTCATCTGCAACACCCAAGTGGTGTTTCTTTCCTAAAGAGATTTTTTTTATACATTGTCCTAATATAATACTTTATGTGATTTTTTTCTTACAAAACAATATATATTTAATGTTGAAAATAGAAATAAACAAGAGAAACAGAAGTTCTCATATTAGGCAAATATTTTATTTTGTGGATTATTTTACACAAATAATCAGATCCCATATCCTGATTTGTAGGGGTTTTTATTAATTTTTCCATTTAATCACATCTCATTAACCTTTTTAATGTGTTATTCATCTGGACATATATTAATGAGTGTTGTCCCCCTTTTATGAATAAAATTTTCTTAACCAATCCCATGTTTCTAGACATTTATGTCTCTTTTTTTAAATTATAAGCATCAATATAATTTATGATTCACGGTTAAATAAAATCTAGTGAAATAATAAAAGTAAAAAACATGCTAACTATCAAATATATTTTTCAACCCCAAACCTATTCCACATTAATTTGACCAAAGCAAAGCAGTATCTTTTTGGTTGTCATCAGCCCCAATTGAGGAATTAATGTCAGAAATCTAGTTAGCTTAAGAAATTGTATTTATCCACACTCCAAGATCATTGAGAAACTTGACAAAACCGTCAGTCTGTGCAAATTTCCACGGCTGCCATAAAAAATCAATGCAAGCAAAGTAACCTTTAACCTTGCTTATGGAGCTAAATAAATAGTCTCAGAAAAGAACTTTTTTTTTAATGATCACTGAGTACCCAGCATAAAACATCTTGAGCTTCAGGGAAGATAAGAAAATTTCCCAAAAAGACTACCCTGAAACCACAGCTAGAGGAGTAATCCAACAGTCTGAATTCTATCTAACTGGATGTCCTCATTCTTGGCTGGAGTTTATCGTAGCCTCTCCCAGTAGAGACACTCGGCCAATGGTCACAATGACACACATGTGCAGGCCATTGTGGTAATTCAGAAATACTGGTTTCCCACCTGCAAAATTATAGTATTGAGTCTTAATGACCTTGACCAAATTTAGTGCCCAGGCTCAGAGTCCTGTCTCTGAAATCAGACCACCTGCATTTCAGTCAGACCTCCACCTCAAACTATCTGTTTGAATTTTTTTGTTTGTTTGTTTGTTTCTTAACTGCATTTTTTTTCTTTATTGAAGTATACTTTACATATCATGCCTTTACTCCATTTTAAGTGTACAATTAAATGATTTTCAGTGAATTTACTGAGATGTACAGTTAATCACGTAAATCAGTTTTAGAGGAATTCCTTTCCCCTATTGAGAACCCTAATTCTGCTCCCCAACAATTTTTCAAGCATGTCCCTCCCCTTCACAGTTCTTTTGGCCTCAGTTTCCACAGGAGACTTTAGCACTTTTTTGGGGAGACTTGAATAAAATAATTCATATAAAGCCCTTAGTTCAGTATCTGGCTCACAGAACATACTTGATTTCTTGAATTTGTAAACCTAAGTAGGGCCGGAACAAATGCCCATCCCTGTCCATACCACTTCTCATTTCTATCTCTTGTTACCCCGTTCAAAAAGGGAGTGAAGACAAGATCTTAAAACAGTGTAGTATGTCAACGCTTACTTAAAGGTGGAGAAGAAAGGAGAAAGGTAAAAGAGGGAGAAAGAAGGGGGAAAGAGGATCACTAGGGGAGGAGGAGAAGAGGAGGAAGTACATTCTAGAATGTACGGTTGCATTTAGATATACACCATTACAAATTAGCACAGGAGAAAAGACTAAATTATAGCTATTGAAACAATGTCAAGGAGAGAACTGTCTAACATCCTAAGAGACATCGCAGTAAACAAAATTATTTTTTTTCTGGAAAGCAGAAAATTAGCTTAAAGGTGATCCTTGGTAACTTAACATTCCTAGGTCTTAGTCTTGTCATTTGAAAAGTGAGAGGTTTAACTAATGATTTTTAAAATTTAATTATCCGTAATACCTATGATTTATGAAACAATAGTAAATACAATAAATTCCAATGAAACCAAAGAAATTGAAGCTCCTATAGGAAATTCGTCATGATAAGGAGGTTTACTTAAAGAAAGAAAAGAATAAATGTTTTTCATTCTGGTTATATTAATATAAAGATCACTGAAGCACTAACAAAAAAAAAAAAAGTATCTTCAAGGGGAAGTGGCATAGTGTTACAAGGAAACAAGAAAATTTGATAGAATTTCATCCCTGAAAAAAGGCTATATATATAACAGTTAAACCCATTTTAACTTATTTCAAATGTGTTTATTGCCCTTTTATTACAAAAAGAAATATATTATTATTGCAAACAAATCTATTAGTTCAGTGATGTAATTAAGAATTCAGAACTGTTGCAAATACCAATCTGATAACAGTTTTCACTTGTACTGATTAGAACTGGGATGGGATGGCACTTTCCTGTTTCTATGGATGTGAAAAAAATGTTCTTTTCTAAACATAAAGTCTGTATCAAAAAGTAAAATCACCTATAGTCCCATCTTCCACAAATAATCACTGGTAACAAGTTTGTATATACCCTGCCCGAATTTACTCATTCTCTCTCTCTACCTTTCTTTTTTTTTTTTTGGTTGTAATTTGTTAAGTTTTATTTTTCATGTACTATTTCAACTACAAATAGATGATGAACTTGAGGAAAAAAGGACATTTTAAATAAAGGATATTTCAGAAAAGCCAAGGGTGAGAGAGCAGCTGGGCATCAAAGTACACCAGAATCAAGCAGAGATTTGCAGAAAACTGCTGTCTTCTGTTACTCTCTCCTTTCTTTGGGGCCATTTAGGCTCATGTCTGCTTCTTTCTGCACATCTGCCTTTTTTCTTTGCTTGCTGCTTTGGCTATCTCACAGCTCTGGAGTTTAAATATTAAGTTCTCTTAACCATTCCAGGTAAACTAGTGCCTCTTAACCCTAATTCCAAATTCTCTGAAAGGAAAATCCAGTAGACTCCAGTATATTAGGATTTGAGGAAAGCATGTTACTGTTCTCAGGTAAAGAGGCATGTGGGTTCGGTAGACAATGCAACACTAGTCCACTGTCCTGTGACCATCTTCTGTGTGAATACGTATAAATCTATGCCATTATTTTATTAATTGGTCAATTTTTTAAAAAATTTTAGCTTTATTGAGGCATAATGGATAAAACTAAATTGCATATATTTAAGATGTACAACTTTTTAATAGCTGTGTTGTGTATTCCATAGAATTGGCAATATGCATTTTTGAACATTCTTTTATTGATGAACATTTAAACTGTTTTTAAAAATTTTCCTTATTAAAACCAATGTTGTATGAAAATTCATCTACATAGAGACTTCTGCCCCTATTTTTCCCTCCAGCTTTATTGACATATTTGATAAAATTATATAAATTTAAGGTGCACAATGTGATGCTCTGATACACATGTATATTGTAAAATGCTTACCACAATCAAGTTAGTTAACACATCTGTGATCTCAGCTACCTGTTTTTTTGTTTTTGTTTTTTTTTTTTTGGTGATGAGAATATTTAAGATCTACTCTCTGAGCAACTGTAATCACTATGCTGTACATTAAATCCCCAGAACTTATTTTATAACTGAAAGATGATATCTTTGACCAGCATCTTCCATTGTCCCCCAGGCCCCCAGCTCCTAGCATTCTACTCTCTGTTTCTATGAGTTCAACTTTTTTAGATTCCACATATAAATGAAATCGTATTTTTTTTTCCTGGCTTATTTTACTTAGCCTGAAACCCTCAGGGTTCATCAATATTGTCCCAAATGGCAGGATTTCCTTCTTTTGTATGGCTGAATAATAAATAATCCCTTGTGTGGGTATATACATATATACAAATATATGTATCACTATATATACATAGGAAATGGAGTCATTGTAGATATAATTATTAGGATGAGGTCACAGTGGAGCAGGATGGGCCCCTAATTTAGTATGACTGGTGTCTTTATAAAAAGAAGAAATTTGAACACGGACATGCAAACAGGAAGAACGATAATGTGAAGATGAATCCAGAGATTGGAGCGATACTTCTACAAGCCAAGTAACAACACAATTCACCAGAAGCTAGGGGCGAGGCATTTAACGGATTGTTTTTCACAGACCTCAAAAGGAACTGACCCTGCTCACACCATGATCTTAGACTCCAGCCTTTAGAACTATGAAGAAATGCATTTTTGTTGTTTAAGCCATACAGTTTTTGTTATTTTGTTATGGCAGCCCTAGCAAACTAATGCAAGTTTCTTCCATGCTGTTGTGTACATCAATAGTTTATTTCTTTTTTTAATTGAGTTTCATTCCATTGTATAGATGTACTGTTCATTCATTCTCCAATGCAAGGGCATTTCAGTTGCTTCCAGGTTGGGGTGATCACAGATATAGCTATGATAAACATTGGAGTACAGATTATTTATGTGAACATAATTTTTTACTTCCTTTAAACAACAAGAAGATTTCTGGGGCATGTGATAAGTGCATGTTTAGAATATAAGAAATTACTGAACTGTTTTTACTAAATAAGTTTCCCCACTTTGCAATCCTACCAACAGTATATGAGTATTTTACTTACTCTGCATTTTTGCCAGAATTTGACATTATCATTTCGTTTTCATTTTGTTTTTTACATCATTATATATGTGGAAGAGTAACCCCTTGTGGTTTTAATTTGCTTTTCTTTAATTATTAATGAAGTCATGCATCTTTTCATATGCTTATTTGTCATTCCTGCATTTTCTTTGCTGAACGATTTGTTTATATCTCTTGCCCATTATTTTATTTGGTCATTTGCTTTCTTACTGTTGAGTTTTGGAAGTTCGTTATGTTTTCTAAGTACAAGTCCTCTATCAGATGTACTATTTGCAAATATTTTCACACAATCTGTGGTATGTCTTTTCATTTTCTTAACAATATCTCAAAGATATGAAAACAACCCAAGTACCCATCCATACATGAGTGGATTAATGAAACGTAGTATATGTATACCACAGAGTGCTACTTAGCCACAAAATCAATGGTGATCTAGTACCTCTTGTATTATCCTGGAGAGAGGTGGAGCCCATTCTACTAAGTGAAGTATCACAAGAATGGAAAAACAAGCACCACATGTACTCACCATCAGATTGGTATTAATTGATCAATACTTAAATGTGCACGCATAGTAGTAGCATTCATCGGGTGTTGGGCAGGTGGGAGTGGGGAGGAGGGGATGGGTATATTCACACCTAATGGGTGTTGTGCACACCGTCTGGGGGATGGACATGCTTGTTAGCTCTGACTTGGGTGGGGCAAAGGCAATATATGTACCCTAAACATTTGTACCCCCATAATATGCTGAAATAAAAAAACTAATCATAACTTTCATTAACTTTGTGGAAAAGGAAGAAAAAGAATAGAGGAAAAAGGAAAAAAAATAAGCGTGTATGTTCTGAGCTGTTTTGTGTCATGGGGACTCTTCCAAACGGGTGTTTAAATGCTTTAAATAAATAATGCAAAGAGGAAAATTATATCAACGTAGTTGTCAAAACATTAAAAAGATAAACTCATAATAAAAAAGAAGACACTGTTATTAGTTTAATAAAGTTCAGTTTATCAATTTTTCTTTTATGGACCATACTTTTGATCTTAAACATAAAAAATCTTTGACTAATTTAAAATCACAAAGATTTTCTAATGTGTTTTCTTACAGAAATTTTCATAGACTTGAATTAATTTTTAGCATATACTTATGAATATAATCCATCTGAGGTTAACTTTTTATATGGTGAAAGCTATGAATTTTTAATTTTTAAAAATTTTTTTGTTTGGGTTTTGTTTTATGTTGCATACAGATATCCAATTGTTTCAGCACTATTTTTTTTGATTTGCTAAATCTGGATTTGCTATAGTTTCCTTTTAATGCCTTTATCTGGTTGTGGTAAGTTGGGACATGTCCCCTCCTCTTTAACTTTTCAGAAAACTGTGTGTAAAATTGGCATTATTACTTCTTAAGTGTTTGGAAAAATGCAGTAAAGCTATGTGAACCTGAAGTTTTCTTTGTGGGAAGGTGTTTAAGACTTAGAGGAGGGCACCCTTGGCAGATCTTAGGAGCTCATTTTCTCTACGTGCAACTTTCTCCTCGCCATTACTCTGTCATGAGAACCTCAGGTTCCTGTCCTTCCCAACCTTTCTTCTCTGTCTCCAAAAATGCAGGGTAACCAGCAAATTTTTGACTGCATTCTCCTCTATGTGCTATAGCCTGGAAATGCTCAAAGTAGTGAGTGGGGACAATTGTAGGACCTTGCTTGCTCATTTCATCTTTCTCCAGCATTACTGAACTTTGCCGCCTCTTCTCCAGTATCTGAAAACCATTATTTCACACAGTTTTTTCCTAAGCAACTAAAAATTTCTTAGGAATGGTGAGTAAATCTGACCTCTTTTATGTCATCTAGATATTTACTTTAAAAATACTTTGCTGCATCCTCTAGAATCTGTAATGTAGAAACTAAGGAGTTCAACAACTGATGATATACACAATTGCTGTGTAAATGAGACCACACCAAAAAAAATTGGTTTGTTTTCTTAAATGCTTTTTATATTTAAGAAATACATTCAAAAAAGTTTAGTGACCAGAAACATTTAATTCAGTAAGTCTGTAAACACTCTTCATGTTGAACATCTGTTCGGATTTTAGTATAATCTTTGAGTCCCCAGGCTTGAAATTAAAAAATGAGATTATGTTGTCATTTGCAATTCAAATAAAATTAATATTACTTACAGGAACAAAGTCTGAAATCATCTGAATTGAATGAATTAATATAATCTTTTATGAATGCAAAGCAATAAAACTATAGAGAAAATTAGCTCAAATGTAACCACAAATATTGTCTCTGCCTACAAATCACTTACATGTATACCAAATTTCTTTTATGTGTGCCCCAAATTATTCAGCATGTACAATCAAGAGAATTTATGTAGGACACTGGAAAACACATAGACCCACAAGTATTTTTCTGGTGTATTTTTTCACCTTTTGATTAATAGTTTTCAGACTGCTAAATTAATTTTATAAATTGGGTGATTATGGAGTTTCAGAACTTTTGTATACGGGGTTCTTAGCTCATTTGTTCTAAGAAAAGTTTGA
This sequence comes from Lepilemur ruficaudatus, assembly GCA_963574885.1. Lineage (NCBI taxonomy): Eukaryota > Metazoa > Chordata > Mammalia > Primates > Lepilemuridae > Lepilemur > Lepilemur ruficaudatus. The sequence continues at coordinate 137,724 of CAUYRT010036057.1, forward strand.
GACAGATAAGTGAAGGCAGGTTCTGGATGGGAAAAAGGGCAATTTAATCCAAATCTGGCATATTCTGAAGATGTCTTGGGTTTGTTGAAAATGAGATTAAGATATATGTATTTAGTTCTGAGATGCATCATGTCAACATGTCCTTGCTCAGACACAAACTTCTTTGGTCTATCCTAAAAGTGTGTGTAGGACAACATTCCACATTGCTATAAAAAAATGTTTTGCCACAGTGAATGGTGAAAACATTACACTACATTCAGTGGGTGCTGAGTTTATCCAGACACAGCTGTGTGGATTGCGTTTGCTGATTCAGTGGTAGGTAACATATTGGGTTGAAACTGAGTCAGAACCATCATAAACTAGCTATGCCCCATAGAGCAAATAGAGTGAGTGAAAATTATCTATTTAAAAAATTGCCTACAAAACCAGAGGTTAACTTAGGAATCATAATATTGCAAGAGCATGTATTTCCACTTAGAGAATTAAGAATTGTAAGAACTACAAGAGATACTTTATGATAGAGAACTTCAGTTAATAATGCCATTCATGGTAGCCAAGGTTGGCAAATGAAGGTTTGCCGTCAAATGTATTCGATAATATGTCTTCTGTGTCTGCCTGTTTCCCAGCTAGAACAGAATAGTCAATATGACTAATGCCTCCTTCAAAGAAAAAAAAAAAAAGGACAGACTTGGAAATATTTATTACCTTCTTCAAGAATGTAGAAAACACTTAATGATAACATTTCTGTTAGCTGTGGTGGCAGAATTATGTATTTACATCTAACACTTTTTTTTTCTGTATAACCGGGATTACTTAATTACAGAGTACTCATATCCAAGGAAATTAAAGTTATTTTAAAGTATAAAGAACATTTCTATGTGAAAGTTTTATTTACTGTTTGAGAAACATATATTAAACGTCAAAATTACCAACTTTTTGATTAAGAATTGTGAATATATTACATACACAGTTAATATTTGTGTGCATGTATACATAGTAATTTTACCTTTAAAATCTAATAAATGGATAACTTGCAAGGCAAATATAAAAAATATAGTTCTAAGACAGTGAACTGTTTAGTTCAAATAACTCATGATCTGTTACGGCTATAATTACAACAGTGAAAAATAGCAGTCTTGAAGCCGTGGCCCTTAACGTGAGCTGGTATACGTAATTGCATGTTTATAAATCCCAATTTAACAAGGCAACTCTGGCAAGGCCATTTGAAAATACAAAATTAAAAATTAAAACTCTAAGTATACTCAAGCAACTACAATAATTAATTCAGCAATTAAAGTCCGCATTAATCACAAATGATCCAGAAATATTTTTAAAGAGCAAATCGGTAGGATGACTACATGTCAGTGTCCTTTTAGACATGTGTGGATGATAATATTTGAGATTAAAAGCATGTTTATTAATCTTAGCTACTCTTTAAATTTATGAGCTTATATGGCATTATTGACTATTATTAAATCATTGCAGTATGTGCCAATTTATTTATGTATGTTTCAATTTTGCTGTGTGTTTTATAGTGTTGTAGAATTTACAAACCCGTTTCCTATAGATTTTCTCACAGGTCATTCAATTCCTAACAAGTCTGCAAAGGCAGCCGTGAACTTCGTCACTACTGCGCCATTTCCCAGGTGAGGAAACTGAGCGTGTTGGAGGCTGTGCCTGCCACAAGTTGTTGGCATCATGAATGACAGCAGTTAGTCAGAATTCAGTCATCTAAGCCCATTATTTAATTAAGGAAATAGGATATTTCAGACAAAATGGATAAGTATATGGTTGTTATTGTCTGAACAGTACTTCTGGACTGAATGAAAGAGAGGAGACACTGCTTTCGTGAACGGTTTTGAAGAAGTCCATGTTAGAAGGAATTTGCCCATAATTTTCTGGTTGAGTCCTCATGACCCAATTTGAAAACTGACCTGAATTCTAAAACAAGCTTCCCTTTGATGTATATTGTATATTTTGCAATAAAACAAAACATGTTTTAGAATGTCAGGCAAGGCCTTTAATCCAGGTATAAACAAAAGTATCAACGAGCAACCTCGGAAATAGCTTAGAGTATCTTTTAAATGAAGCCACTTTATATTCTGACACATTCAGCAGAAAGCGAAACAACTGGGTTAAACAAGCAAGGTGTGCCCTTTGTTTCCTTCTCCGAGCTTTACCGCTTGAATTTGCCTCTGTTTTATGTACATACAGCTCCAGACACGTGCTAAGACACAACCTTCTGACATTTTGCCAGAAACATGCAAATTGAAGACCTGAAATCTAATATGCAATAAATCGAAAATAAATGTGTCAAGGGATTCAGCACCAGTAGCCCATAAGGAGACACCTACTTTTCTTAATCTGTAAAAGGCAAATGTCACAGTCAGTGCATCTACCAAACTGCCGTGGACAACGTGTTCACTCCAGATGCTACGCCGGTAGCGCCAGAGTTGTCAGCAGAGGAATTAGGACGGGGATACCCAATTGTTAAATCCTTCTTGGGAAAGAAATAAAGGGAACTTTCTCAGGACACACCCACAGGGTAAGTGAAAAAGGCTTTGGGAGATTTAAAAATAAAAATTTGAAATCCCCAGAAAATGCCTCCTTGAGAATTGCTAAAGACATCCAAACCTAGAGGCTTAGAGAGCCCTGAAGATGTATTGCTTATGCTGAAATTAAAACCTAGAGGCTACTGAAAGGATTATCAGAATAAAACAGTGCTTAGCAAAGTATGAGACAGGTTCCACTGGTGGAGTATTATTTTAAGGGGCACACAGAAGGACTTTATCACTTGTTTGTTTTATTTTACTTGATAAAAACTTGATTATGCATTTAACGAATACCTATGAAAATATAACAAGCACGTTAAATTTCTGTTTGAGAAATTCTAGGATAAAAAAATTAAGTTTCAAAGAGTTAGGGTGTGGGAAATAGAGGAAATAATGCTTAGATGATATTTGGACAAAAATTTGGATGAAAGTTTAAAAGATGACACCCAAAGGTTTTTGTGATGCTGGTGCAGACAGTGCTAGCATTTAGTAAAGCAACTGCCCCTGCTTCCCTCTGTCTCCTTTCTCCATAGGTATGGAAGACTTTCCTTTGCCTTAATTCACGCTATTGTCCTTTGCCTGCACTGGCTCTTACCTCTCACCCCATCTTCACCTCCACAGGAATGTAAGCTCCAGAAGGGCAGATCGTGCATCTGAGGAATTTAGTGCCTACAGAATAATTAGTGCTTAATAGACGTTAAGAATGAACGAATAACTGCTTTATGCCCACACGCCTCTGGCCCTGATACCACTCACTGCTCACGGTACTGGTATTAACCCTTCCCTTGAGATCAAAGTATTTCTTCCCAAGTGACTTTGGAAGGGACAAATACCCAAACTATATCAAGGTCCCAAAATGATTCCCATTTTATAGATGAGAAAACTAAGAATCGGAATGTTTGAATAATTTATGGTCTCAGGTTGAACATCATTGATGTGGCCAGGACATCTTCATGTCTATTAATTCTGACCAACTTACTAACATAAACGCTATGGCATTATCTATTAAAACACATATTTATAATTTCCCAGATGAATCATTGTTCAATTTTCTTTGCTTGTTGCCTGCTTGCCTACCACTAGCATCAGAATTTTTGCAAGAAGGGGCTTGCCGGTTTGTCTCGGTGCCTCGACCAGTGTCTAGCTGTTAAGTGCTGTGATATTCCACACGAGCGTGCAAGCTGGGTAGTCCTGCTCTGTGCTGAGCACTTCCACCAGAATGACATCTGCGTTTTTACCAAGTGCAGCAGATACTTCTTATGTTTAAGACCCAGAGCCACAGTCTGAATCTTCACAATAGAGAAAACGTACAGCACCTGGGAGTGAAGACTATTCAAAAGTTCAAATAGTTTAGTTCCCTTTCATGTGGATTTATGCTTCCTACATTTTTCACAGTTTTCTAGATCAATGCCTTCCAATTAGCTACAATTAACACAACTGTAACCCTACGCCTTCCACCTGCATAATACTTTGCCACTTCTAAAGCACATTCATATGTACTCTTTCATCTAAGACCCTAACAACGCCCTGAGACCTGAAAAACAGATACCAGTGTACGTGCAAGGAGGAGAAGAATCTGGGGCTTGACATGACTCGGTTATTAGCACAGAGAAAGTAGTTGCTCAGCTGTCCAGAGAGCTTGCTTCTTTCTCTTGTCTTATTTTTGGCAGCTTCTCCAGTTCCATCAAGGGTTGGAAAAATATCCCGTAAGCCAAATCTTGGAGACCACCTGCCCTGAGCAAATGTTGAGCTGACATCTGAGAAGTAAACCTGAGCAGAGGTGGACGTTAGTATAGTAACTGCCTCTGACTCATGTTTGGCCGTAACCTCAGATGCATTGTTTTCACCTAAAATTCTCCTCTAGGAAAAAACGTTGGAGCCACGTGATAAAGAGAGGGACGCCTGCCCTGGCAGTGAGGGAGGCTTTGTTTCTATCCTTTATCATTGCTTGGCAAGTAAATGACCCAGGTCAGTGTCACCTGCCGTCTCTAGTCAGCTAAAGGGTGCAGCCAACTTAGGAAACATGTAAACTCCCCCAACACACTGAGATACAATTCCTGCCATTATATCAATTTCAACTTTGCTCTAGGTTTATTCTTTTTTTCCTCTTTTCTTTCTTCCTCTCTCGCTCTTTTCCCCTTCATTATTTCCTCATTCCTTTCTTCCTTGATTCCTTTCCTTTCCTTTCATTTATTTTCATTCTTTCTTTCTTATAGTGGACCTCATGTTTAATGGAACAAGATTCTGAAATAGTTTATAAAATAAGCTAATTAATAGTTTATAAAATTAAGGACAGTTTATTCACTTCTTCATTTCTATTTATTTAAGACTCAGAAACATAAAAAATAAAACACTACATTTTATTAGGGTGGAAAATTGGTTTACTTTGGAATTTATTTTAGATTGTACTTTTATAGGAAATTAAATATTAATTTAAAAACAAATCACTTACCTTATGAATTATCACAAGCCTAAATATAAACATATCTCTACATAAAAATACAATATATAATACCAGTGGGAGAAAGTTTGTACTAAAAAAGGTCCTATACATGTTCTTATTAAGTCTTTAACAGATGAAAATTATTATTTTTTTTCAATAATAAATAAGTGGTTAGAGGTCCTTAGAATTGGAGATTTGGAAAAAACTGTGCCAAAGCTTGTTCTAACTAACACTCTTGACTCCTGCTAAATTTGATAGAAGTTAAAATGTGAAAATTGAGTGAGAGACTATATCCATAAGGCATTCTTATAAATAGCAAAAGTGCCAAAGAAGAAATAGTAGCCATACTAGTTTTTATTTCTTAAAACATAGTAGGCAGATTTGTCATTCCCCATCAGCACAGCACCGGACTACATTCAAAATGCTTAATGAAAAGATGGGTCTATGTGTTCTATTAACAAAAGAACTGTACAAGCATGTACTATAGAAAAGATAAACCAATTGCTTTCAGAAATACGCTATGTCAACGAGATTAATTCCGGCACAGATGGACATGTGGGCACTAGCTACAATGCATGTATTGCATATTTCTTTCAAAATTGCTAGCATTCTACCAAATAAAAGAATGCCATTTTAAAAAGACTAAGTACTTTGAGTAAGAGAAAAATTTGAATACTTCTAGCATAAAGAAATGACAATTATTTAAAGAGTTGGATATCCCAATTACACAGATTTGATCTTTACAAATTACATGAATGTGTTAAATTACAGCATGCGCCCAGAAAATATGTATATCTGTTATGTATCAATAAAAAATAAATAATAATAATAAACACCAGAAACCAGGGATGCATGTATTTATCTGGTCGTTTACTTCAAAAGTCGTAAGGTTAACGTGTATTTATATATTAGTGGTACTATTCTCTTACTGTTTTTATAGGCCAGGATGGGCAATTACCAGCATTTCATATGATTCAGCCTAATACACCATCTATTATCAAGTAACACCAATCTTGATTAATTATTCAAGTAACGTAAATGACATAATACACCCTCAGAGATCCAAACTGCAAAATAATACGTCCTGTGAGCTACAGCATTTAAATGGGTTCCAACATAGAGATAAATCTTGAAGTCTAGTTACAAATTCTTTTGTTGGCTATTATATACTCCTGTTGATTTCTTGCCTGTTACCATATTGCCTTATCCAAATCAATTTTATTTCTGGCTTAAAACATTTACAGGCATCTATGTGATATCATAGACCCAACGTTAACTTCCTTTCAGTCATGATGGTGCCAGTTGCATACTGGTCTTGTCTTCATAAATATTTTCTGAATCTTATTTATATGATGTTCTGAAAAGCATTTCGTTGGAGAAAGTTTCCTTTTATAGATTATACTTTTTATATAATATTCTTATTTAGTGATCTTACCTCCCTACTGTGGTGTGGTATGGTAAGAATCTAAGGAAAAAATATTAAGGGTCATACTAGAAATGAAGGAAACTAAATCTAGATGTTAGGTTGTCCAGAACAGATAAAACAACAGACATGAAAAAAGGAGTTGTAAGATAGGAACCCATCTTTTCCCAATATTATGGAGCAAGGAGTTGAGCTGGATGGTCCCCAAGGCCCCTTTACCAACCCAAACTCTACCCTCTCTCCCATTGTCCCCTAGTTTCCTGTTGTGTTAGAGCAATGGCAGCATCGGCAAAAGACTGTAAGATAGCAATGCGAGTGAAAGTGAGAGCATTGTACACCCGACTGCTAGTCCCTTCCAGTCTCGCTGCACTCGGGCAGTGCTGGTTTTCCTCTTTGTCCCAGCATCAGGTGAGGGGCCCCTCTTCGCTGGCTTTATCTCATACCAGGTTTCAATAACACTCTTCCCTTCCTTTCTCCCTCCAGCCCTAGTGATGATAATGGCATCACTCTATTGCTATTCCCTGGGTATGTCACCGTCCCTTCTTGGTTTCTTTACCCCTGCTCATATCTCTGTAATTTGGATTCTTTTCAGTTAAACCCTTTGGTGATGCTATTTGTTTGTTTACAAGATCTTGACAATCCCAGAAGCACAGCACTTTTTGTTTGTTTGGTATTAGCTTTCGATACTGTTTGCAATATTTACAATACTGTAACTAAGCAGGCAATTGAGCAAAAAAATTGCATACATTAAAAAACAGACTTTACAAATAGTTATTATATTATAATAGCTCTGGAAATTCCTTCATCTACCTCCTGGGAAGAGCTTAAAAGCAGTATTTTTATTGTATTAGCTTTCAGGGTGATTTTTTAATAATAAGATAAATCAAGAAGCTATTACAAGGGAGCAATTTGATTGGAGTATCTTCATGCATTCAACAAACTAATGATGCAGCCATAAATAAGGCAGATAATGCCTGGCTTCAGCTGTAAATAAGGCAGATAATGCCTGGCCTCATGTTGCCAGCAATGAAGTCTTTAAACAAATAATTACACAAGGAATTATATGTATGGCAATTGTTGTTAAGAATTATGAAAGAGAACTCTAGTGAGACTAATCTGGTTCAAAGGAAACAACTTACAAGTGGAGAACTGAAGAATGAGTTAGCAGGGAAAGAAGCAGGTGAAAAGCTTCCTAGACAGGGCAAGTCAGGTGTGGGTGAAGGAGCACAGAGCAAGAGAAAAATCGCAAGGAAAAATCCAAGGTGACTATATCACAGAGAATAAGGTGGCGGATGGCGAGAAATGAGGTTGGAGAGATCAACACAAGTGATAGAATTTCAAGACCTATGGTCCATGTTAAGGAATTTAAAGGCTTTTCCAGGAAGAATGAGGAGTCATCAATGGATATTAGAAGAGGAATGACATGATAAAAGTTTGTATTTGTACAAACGAATTACAATTTGTTTCAAATTGCAGTTGAATTGAGAGACGGGAGGGTAAGACATTGCCTAGAAAGAGGGCTGGAGAAGGGTCAGGCTTGGGAGGGAAATGCCAGCATCCAAGGACTGCATAGACGAGGAAGAGAAAGCAAAGGAGACTGCCAGGAATGACTAAATGTGGTAAACAAAATCAGAACTGTCTGCATCTGTGAAGTCAAAGCGAGATACTGTGTCAAGGAAAATCAAATGCACGGAATGTTAACTAAGAGCATAACAAAAGAGCAGCCTTTGGATTTTGTGATACTGAGGCTGTTGGTGACATTAGAATGGTCAGTTTTGGAGTGAAAGTGGGGGCAATAAGTAGGAAAAACTCATAAGATGTTTGTGAAAAGAAGAGTAAAGGGCAGGAATGGAAAGAGATTTAAATAGAGAGAGAGTCTTATTGTTTTAAGAAGAGAGAAGCACTGGGGAATTGGGGGGTGCTTCTCTCTTCTTAAAACAAAAAGACTCTCTCTCTATTTAAATCTCTTTCCATTCCTACCCTTTACTCTTCTTTTCACAAACATCTTATGAGTTTTTCCTACTTATTGCCCCCACTTTCACTCCAAAACTGACCATTCTAATGTCACCAACAGCCTCAGTATCACAAAATCCAAAGGGTGCTCTTTCATTATGCTCTTAGTTAACATTCCATGCATTTGATTTATTTAGCTGAGATAAGAAAACTCAAGTAGAGAGTGACAAGTTGAAGACATAGAAGACAGGAGGTCATATAAGGTGCAAGATTCCCGAAATGGGAGGAAGAGAAGGGCTTGAGCAAAGGTGCTTCCACATGGGAGCAAGGAGCTAGACTTGAATGGATGGAAGTGCACCACTTCCTTTTAGCAGGTGGGCAAATTTGGTCTCAGAAATTGAAAGCCCCTTCTCTCTGATGACTTACACTTTCTTTGAGAAGCAAGAAGCAATCATGTACTAAAAGTGAAAAGGGTGGAAGGCGAGAGATTTGACAATACTGTGTGGAATATTGAAATAAACATTATGTTAACTTGAATAGTGAGTCAGGAAAAAGTAGCAGAATCGACAAGCCATTTTGAAGGTTCATGTAATGCTGGAGATGACAAATTTAGAGGTGTCAATCTGGTAAGTTTTGTATAATGCCTTTTCAACCAAGGACAGTTGCTCAGTTGTTGCCTGGATGAGAGAGAACCTCTCACCTCTTGCTACATCTTCAAGCAATTTTGTGTATAGCCCTGTGTCTTAGTCAGTTTGGGCTGCTACAACAAATTACCTCAAACTGGGTAATTTATAAACAACAGAAATTTATCACTCACAGTTCAGGGAAGTCCAAGACCAAGGCACCTGCAGATTTGGTGTCTGGTGAGGGCCTGTTCTTCATATACGGCATTTTCTATGTGCCCTTAGATGGCAGAAGGGAAAAGGGCTAATGAGCTCCCTCAGGGCTTTTTTATAAGGAATTTAATCATCTCCCAAAGACCCCACATCTTAATACCATCACCCTGGGGCTTAGGTTTCAACATATGAATGGGGGCGTGGCTACATAGATTCAGACCATAGCACCCTGTAAATTCTCATGTCTGTCCATGCACCCATGCATTGGCACCATGTAGAGGTAGGCCCCTAATGCTCTGATGTCATTCTCAAACCTAGTCTTTAAGCCACTTTCCCTAACCCATTTCATGTTCATTTCCTGCTTCTCAGGGTCATTTTGTGTTTACAGCCATGGCTCACCTCTCAAACATTAAATTCCCATTGCATTCACCTTTAATGATCATTCAGATTGTCCATCGTATGCTATCTCACATTACCGTAAAGAAATAATTTTTATTTGAAAATAGAAGTGCTATTTAGTTACTGACTTAAGCACATAATTTGGGTAAATAATTCAGTTATACTATCTATTCGATTAGAGCAGACTTCTTGTCTATCCTCTTCCAACACAGTCTCTGTACAACAATAATGTTAATCATTGTTTCTAACAACGAAGCCCTGGCACCAATGCCCTATCACACACAGATCTTTTATCTCCTAAGGGGAAATTCTGACCAACACAAACCTTGTCTAATATTCAGTGAGGGAAGGAGACTCTCTAGAGGATTTAAGTCAGTTATCCTGATGCAACCCTAGGGAACTTCACTCATTAAACCTGAGGATTAAAAGGAATCAGAGAAGGGGAGGGTAGTTATACCTAACCACAAATAGGTGTGAATTGTTACAAATGACAACTTTTCAAGCCTTCTCCTGTAAGTGGGCCTTGAACATATGGAACCATAGTCTAATTTTGGAATCTGATGAAATCTATAAATACTGTTTCTGAAAGATGCATATACAAACACATGCATATGAATTTTTATTGCAGTTTTATGAGTTTCCCAGATAACTGGATTGTCCTCCCTGAGCTTTGGTTCATAGAACTCCAAGTAAGTAATCACTGCAGACAGTGAAATCAGCATATCTTCTTGAATTATATTCATTATAGACCCCAACCCTGAGAACCACTCGGAATTAAATTTGTTACAAGGGGTATGGGTGTGAAAAATAATCACTATTACACACCTGATAGTACCTGTCCCAATAAGGTAGTATGTGTCTATTAATCTAGAACTCAAAACTTTAAACTTTTACATTCTTAAGGTTGTGTTTTTAAAATTATCATAATTCATGGGTTACTCAATGGAAAAGAAGTTACAAATCTGAAAAACTGATTAGAGAATAACATGACCCAAGCTGGAGATGCACTCAGGGTGTGGGTACCAACCATCCTGGTTTTCCCTGGGGAAAATGAGGTTTCCCCAGGATATAGGGCTTTCTTTGCTAAGAAGTTGGAACAATTTGGTCCTCCAAATAAGTAGATAACTTTGTTCACTCTTAACCAAAATAATCCAAAAACTTAGCCTCTGTCTGCATAGTCAAATTTATGTTGAGTAAAAATTACAAGAAATAATGACTAAAATTTGGTGTGAGCTGACTTTGTGACAGGAAGAGAGATTAACACTGTTACACTACACGAAGTAACACATTTTTTTAAGAGATGGGGTCTGGCTCAGTTTCCCAGGCTAGAGTGCACTGGCAGGCTCATAGCTCCCTCCAGCCTACAACTTACTCCTGGATTCAAGCAATCCTCCTGCCTCAGCCTCCCAAGTAGCTGGGACTACAGATATGAGCCACTGTATCCAGTGAAATATTGTTACAGCGGGTGGTCTGGAGGACAAACCCAGCGGCACATGGAGAGTTGGAGAATCAAAGTTTATTTGGCGGCGGGTTCAGAGGGGCCTTGCCACCAAATTTTGAGCCCCATCTACCTGATTTTCCCCACTTTTATTAAGTTGGGGTGGTCCAAGGGGTGGGATATCAGGTGACTAATGCCTGACAGGTAATAGGTTAGTTGATGTGTCAGGTAATAGGTTAGTATTATGCTGATGCACCAGGTAATAGGGTAGTGTTATGCTGATGTATATCTTCCGTGAGGGGTGGGGGTCTCAGGTGCCTGATGCGCCAAGTAATAGATGGGGAGTTTCCTTATCAATATCACATTTAAATCTAACTTTGTTTTAAAAATCTTTGAGACCACATGAAGATATTTGGGGTTTGCTGAAGACTGACTCATTTAAATCAGCAGTCCCTAACCCTTTTTAGCACCAGGGACCAGTTTCACGGACAATTTTTCCCCAGACTTGGGTTGGGGTGAGGCAGAGATTGTGTGCCTGGTTTCTGACAGGCCACAGACCAGTATACTCAATATGCATCCTTTGCCTGGGGGTTGGGGACTGCAGGTTTAAATGACAAAGACAAAGGTATTCACCTCTGTGGAGATGGTAGAAGCTATCATTTTTCTTTCTAATTAATTACTGTCCCTTTTTAAGTGTTTTTCAACCAAACACAACATGGTTCTCATGTATATTTTGAAAGACATGCAATCAGTGTTCAAGCATAAACTAGACAACCACCTATTGGGTTGTTATATAGTAGATTTATACATTGGGCAAGCGTATGGATTAATGACCACTAATAAGCTTTCCAGTTAGATTTTCTGTAAGTCTGTTCATTTTTACACTTACACAAACTCTAAATTTTCAAAGCATCATTTCCAATTCTATGCATAATTTAAGCCCAGAATTAAGCCCTACTGGCATTTATGAATCAGGCTAAGGTATTGCATTTTTTTCTGCAGCAGCAAGTATTTGAAATGCTGGGAAGGCTTGGGAAACCTGTGAGATGAGAGGAGTTTGTTTTTACCCCAGACAAAACATAAATTTTCTTTTAAAATAAGATCAACCAAAAGGATACAGCATCTGTAAAATTTTAAAATCAGGTAGTCATCATTGTGCTTTAAAAAGCATAAAGACAACACAGATGGGTGATTTATTGGGACAGCATCACTGAAGGCATTCTGGTCTGGTATTGAATACACCTGTTGGAGGAAAGGAGTGGAAAACATTTTGCACGTCGATATTATCCAGCAATATTACAATAAAAGTATTTGGGGACTTCTTTCCATGTAGTCCAAATTGACTAAAGATGAATGGCTTGATTCCATTTCATTTTGCTTTGTAGGATGTGTCCACCTCCACATGGTCAAATTGACTATTTTAGCTGCAATATTTCAGTCAAATGGTATGATTCGCTACATAAGAGCAAACAAAGGGCTGAAGTGTTTTTGACTTAATCATTCAAAGATTAAACTCATCAATCACCCAGTGGAATCAATCATTTAGGTATGCAAATGTAGCTTTTATTTCTAAAATTCTCGAAGAGAATTGCATTTACATGAGGGAAAAGGATAGGCCACATTGATTAAACACAGTCAAGAAAAATACAACTTTTAAAATGAGCAATAAGCAAATTATTAGAAGTAGGAGGTGGGAAAGGGGGAAATGAGAAATTGATTTTAACTTTTAACTCCGATTTACTCTCCTTTTCAGGAGAGTTACTATTTCTCACAACTTTTTCCTTTTATATGGAAAATATAATTCTAATTCCCTATTATATGGAAATTAGAAAGAAAAGACAATTGGGACAGTAGGAGCCAAAATGACAAGGTGCTTTTCAGCGAAAGAGGGAGAAATACAGTTGGAGACTTGTCCAGGAGCTCGCTCCGGACAGACTCTGAAGGAGCGATATTTCCTCCAAGGAAAAGGGGCATTTCCTCAGCTTGTTCCTCCCCCTTATTTTTGCTGCTAGCATCTCAATCACCACTGACACCATCTGGAGTCGGTCCAAAGCTTGGTTCCTCCCCCAGAACCCACTAAGCTACTGTGATCCTCACCAGCGTGGCTCACCCTCCTCCCTCCACTGTGGGTGTAGACCATTTGAGGAACTGTGGTACAACTACATTCCTGGTTTTTGTTCCTGATCAATCTTTAAATTAGACTTTACCAGCACTTTCATCTCCTTTCCTTGTTTCCTATTGCAAAAAGGCCACATTTTCAGGGAGGTCTCTGATTCACCCGCTTATTAATAAAGCAGCAGCACCAGCCTGCACTCCTTGTTCTCTCTTCCTTCTCATGCTCATCGTTATTGAACACACCAGGTAGTTCATTTACGTATTTTCTTTTACCTATTACCTGTCTCTTCTTATCCTACCCGTTTCCATTAAAACCAACCAACGAGGCAAGGATTTTCTGCTGTTTTGTTCACTGTTAAATCTGCACGCCTGGCCCATAGTGGACACTCAGTAAATACCTGTTGCTTGTATTCATACATTGTCTTGACCACTCCATCTGGGTCACATCAAAGTGACTTCTATTTGATTGCTTCTATTTCTTTGAGGATAACAGATAATATAATGGTTAATTTAGTGTTCATGTGTGACACAGGGATTCGGTGTGGATTTTGGAGCCTGGACACATGGCTTTGTATCATGACCTCACTACAACCTGAGCTTTGGACACTGAGCTAAAGTTTCCTCTCCTACAAAATGAGAATTAAAACAATACCCACTTTTTCAGTGTTATTATAAATATCAAAAAAATTACATGAAAAACTATACAGTTGACCCTTGAACAACATGGGTTTGAACTGTGCAGGCTCACTTATACGTGGGTTTTCTTCCACCTCTGCCACCCCTGAGACCAGAAGACCAACCCTCTTCTTCCTCCTTTTCTTCAACCTACTTAACATGAAGACCTTTAGGATGACCCACTTCCACATAATGAATAGTGAATATATTTTCTCTTCCTTACTATTTTCTTAATAACATTTTCTTTCCTCTGGCTTATTTTATGTAAGAATACACTATGTAATACATGCAACATAGAAAATATGTGTTAATCAACATCTTATGTTATCGATAAGTCTTCCGGTCAACATTAGGGTATTAATAATTAAGTTTTTGGGGGAGTCAAAAGTTATATGCAGACTTTTGACTGTTCAGAGAGTCATTACCTCCAACCCCCTGCATTGTTCAAGGGTCAAGTGTACATAGTAAAATACTATAGAGTTATTTTTTATCACTGTTTAGCAAGAAAATCTGGTTGATTTATCCAAATTAGTAAGGAGCAGATTGGAGCCTGGACACAGTATTAAGATTTTGGTACTATCTGGATATAATCTATGGTACTAACTGGCTGAACACATGAAAGAATTTAAAGAATTGATCAATATTCCCAAGTAGTTTTGTCTTTCTTGAGTCTCTAAGTTTGGATACTTAGTTGGTCATTGCAGCTGAAGTAGAAAAGCATCGATCTTTTCTACATAATGTTATGATGAACTGTAATAATCAGAACTTTATATGCAGCATGCATTTTTCATATCATATAACCTATTCTTTAGCAAATGCACTTACCTTTAAAATTTGAAGCAGGAAATCATTCTTCTCTTCTGTATGTTTATTGTCACTTGGGAAAATTGATGTGGTAAGCTTATTGTCTGGAGAGAAAATTGTTGTATGATTCTATAAAAATAGCCTGCTTTTCATACCATTGGCATAGCACTTCATTTTAGAAATGTGGTTTTTTAACATTATAGGAGCACAAAAAGGAGGCAATTTCAGTAACCACTTAGGAATCATGAGCTCAAAGGACATCTAAGAAGTCTTTAAGGAACAAAAGAGGTGAAAATGAGAGTGGAATGGCTGGATTTTTTCCCCCTCTTATTTGAAGTCCTTCTGATTTCACTTATTTTTTGATTTATATTCATTGCGTAGTATTAATTCTATGGATAAACAAAAATCTTTAGGCTACGGGAGAAGCTGCAACAAGCTGAGAAGCAGGTAAGATAATATGAATATACTCTTATACCCAAGAAACAATTCAATGCCATTTATTTTTAATTAATCATAGTGATTCCTTTGTAAGTTACTCCCTCAGAACCAGACGCAAACCAAGAGTGCTTTACTGGAGCTGTTACCTCTGCCAGTGACTGGGTGTATTCTTGCTTGATTCTTACTATTATTTTAACTACTCTCCTTGCTCCAGAATCCCCTCTCACCAAGCTGGTGGAGGCTTCAAGATCCATCTACTTGTATTAATCTGAATGCACATAGAATAGTTGAAAGAAAAACAACCATAGCTGATGTTGGTAGGGTATATAGAGGTCAACTGAACTAATCAGCTCACTTTGCAAAAAAGGAAACAAGGGGTCAAGAAGGGTGAGTGGTTGGTTCGGGGAGTGGGAAATGAGGAGGAAATGAAAAGCAAAGTCCATGTCAAGTTTAAAGACCTTTCTGTACATTTTTCTCTACTTAGAGTGTTCTTTTTGACTGCTTGAATATTTTTAAATATTAGATTATAGTGACAAACCAATTAATTATTTAACCATTAAATAAAGAAAGAACAAATCACAGAACTGGGCAATTAAGGCAGGTGTTTATTTCTTAAATGGGAAATCACACGGGAAGTGTTTAGATCAGTCGCTGGCATTTACCAAGTAGTTAGTGAATGATAATCAACATACATTTATCGGGCACTAAGATTCCCCAAGTAACAAAATCTGAAGTGTTTTTGAACTCTCTTACAGTTGGACAACATGAATCATTTATATAGCCATATATTAGTACTTGTGACATTGGATAATCTATATGATTTCTGCAACTCACTTTCCTCAGCTATGAAAAGGGAAAGCCAATATTAACCCTCCAGTGTTGTACAATACCTGGAATTTAATAGATGCTCATAAATGGTGGTTTTCATTATTAGAATCTCTAGTAGCCTCATCATGAAAGCAGCTGACCCTCATTTGAGAAGCTGAGAAATAGGCTGAGACTGGCTTCCCACTCCCTCCTAGCACAGGAAAAGATTCCATTTTCCTGTCCCTCTTCAAGTGCAGCTTGGCCGTGGAACTTTCTCTAGCCACTGACACCTGAGCAGAAGTGACACATGTTACTTCTAGGTGGGATCACATAAGAGTCACTGCATGATTCTTTACCCTCTCTTTCTTCAGAAGTGTTGACAGCATTCTGTGTGTTCATCAGTCTGGGATCATAAGCAAGAACCATATGGAGTGGTGCACCCTTGTTGTTTTCTGCCTCTGAAATTTGGAAGCTTTTTCTTACTACAGTATAACCTGGACTATCCTGATTAATATAAGAAGAAATTTCAGGGATAAATCTTCATAACTATCCACCCAATAGCATGCACGTAAATCCTTACTAGTATTGAACTTTTCTGACAACTATTCCATACAACATAAATTCTGTCCCCTGTATGAATGAACAGATTCATTTAATAATATTCTCTGAGAGCACCTGTGATACAGCACTCCGTATTCCCTAATTTCTAAGACAATGAATTACACCCAATAGCCATGCAGCAGATGATTGTTACACCAAATTGTTGAACTGAAGTAGATCATACTGTGACTACATCAAAGACCACATAGTATTCTGTTTCTTTTAGGATAACTGTTAACCAGTATGCAACCCCAGATCTGGAAGAATGAGACAGACATCTACCAACCTAAAATGTTTAAGCACAGTTTCACCTCTAAGTAGGAAGGTGTCACTGATGGCATCAGAATTCCCCTTTGTCAACTTTGAGTTCTATATGGGATCAGGATGAATGTCAAGTAAACATACACAATTATGCAAGGCAGGTAAACCTTAGGCCAAAGTTTTAACTTTATGTTTAACTCTTTTCTACCCGTCTAATGTCACTTTCTATCTTTCTAGTCCTCCCCAAACTCTAGACATTTATGTAATGGATTGCATCTGCCTGTTAGCCATATGGTACTCCAGTTTTCCTGACCCCTGATCCTCGACACTAATCCGTGTATTAATAGTTCAGTCTCAGCACTGGCCAAACAAAGGTGTCTATCAACCTGACCTACATGGCTGGTTCAGAAGTGTTTTAACTCAAGCAGAGCCAATCAGTCCTGGGATTTCTGCTATAACAATTAGGAAAATGAAATTCTCTTTCTGCTGGGGGGGTGCTGAAGCCTAAGGCTTCTGTTGGCATCTTGACACAGTGACATATAAGCTTGCCTAACAAGTCAACTAATGCATGGAAATGCAGGGGGTGGGGGTGGAGGGAGACACAGAGAGAGAGAGACAGAGAGAGAGGAGGCGGGATGGGGGAGAAGAATGAGAATGAAAGCCAGAACATGTAAACTGATTTTAAAATTTAAATAAAAATGCAAATATTCAATTA
>CAUYRT010036062.1:0-31827 GCA_963574885.1 Lepilemur ruficaudatus
TCCCAGCTACTTGGGAGGCTGAGGCAGAAGGATCGCTTGAGCCCAGGAGTTTGAGGTTGCTGTGAGCTAGGCTGATGCCACGGCACTCTAGTCCAGGCAACAAAGTGAGACTCTGTCTCAAAAAAAAAAAAAAAAAAAAAAGGAAATACCTACCATGGATGGATGCATGAGAGGGTGGGCAGGGAAATGAATAGAGACGGATGGGGAGAGATGAACACAGGGATGGGTGAATGGATGAGTAGATGCACGTAGATGGGGAAATGACTGAACACACAGATGGACAGATCAATGGAAGCAGGGGTAGAAGTATAAGCAGGTAGATAGAGATGTGTGGACGGATGAATGGACGTAGAGAAGTATAAATGGATAGAGACATGTATGTGAGTAGGCAGATACTTGGGTAAATAGATAGAAGAATGAACAGATGCATGAACGGATAGGTAAATGAATGGGTAAATGGTTATATGGATGATTGTTTAGAGATAAATGAATGGGTAAATAGGCATCTAGACAGATGAAGAGGTGAATGGAGGGGAGTATGGAGAGACAGCTATGGAAGGATGGATAGATGGATGGATGGACAGACAGATGCACAGACAGAGGCATGAAGAGATGGATAGAGATGGGAGGTGGATTAAGAGGGGTGCACAGATGGAGGGAGGGGAGGATGGGACGGGAGGATGGAAGGACGGGGGGTGGAAAGTTAGGGTGGACGGACGGTTTCCTGACGGAACACAACGGGAGGGCTCTGGACGGCCGCCGCCGGCTCCTCTCACACTCCCGAGCTCCACCTACCTTCGAAGTCCACTCGCCCATCCCCATTGAGGTCCACATCTCGGATAATTTCCTCTATGTCTCGGTGTCCCACCTGGTGACCCAGGAGCTTCCTCATGGCCTCTCGCAGCTCACTGGTGCTTATCTCCCCATCACCGTTGGTGTCAAACTAGAGAGGGTGGGAAGGAGGGAGAAGTCACCCCAACATGGAGACAGGCAGCAGCAGATCCTAAGGCTGAGCTCCTTCTCCAAGGTCACTGTCCCACCTTCACCAGAGACCCTTCTCTGTCCAAGCTCCCTGCCCCTGGTCTGGGACTCGGGACCCAGGCTTCTTTTCAAGCAGCTGTCCTGGAGACGGGGTTCCAACAGCCCGCCCGCCCCTGCCGGTCACCGTGCGTTACCTCTCGGAAAGCATCGCGCAGTTCCTTTACTCCGATCATATCTGCTGTCTCCGCCAGGAGCTTAGGCCCCATGAGCTCCACAAAGTCATCAAAATCCACATGGCCACCCACTGGAGAAAGAGGACAGGGCGAGGTCACCCACCCCCGATCCACCTGCCACCCATCTCCAACCAGGCAACCGATGGAACTGTGATCCGTCCCTGACCTGCCCATCAGACAGAAAAACAATAACAATAGCACCCCGCTGTTCAATTCTCACCGTGAGCCAGGCATTGGGCTGTTTTACATCTGTTTCCTCATTTACTTTCTGTTCCCCACTCCCCTATCACAACCCCCATTTTACAGATGAGGAAACTGAGGCCCAGAGAGGGTGAGTGCTTTGCCTCAGGTCACAGAGCCAGAAAGAGGTGGATGCACAATTTGAACCCAGGCCTGTCTGACTGCAGAGCACTGCAAGGGCGAGGGCCAGAAGGGAAGGAGGTGCCTGGCGGAGGGACTCACGGTTCATGTTGATCTGCTGGGACAGTTCAATGAGCTCCATCTCTGTGGGCATGTAGCCCATCGTGCGCATGCAGTTGCCCAGGTCCCGGCAGTTGATGTAGCCGTCCTTGTCCTTGTCGAATTCCCTGAATGCCTCTCGGAGCTCTGGAGAAGCGAACA
Organism: Lepilemur ruficaudatus; assembly: GCA_963574885.1. NCBI lineage: Eukaryota > Metazoa > Chordata > Mammalia > Primates > Lepilemuridae > Lepilemur > Lepilemur ruficaudatus. The sequence goes on from CAUYRT010036062.1 coordinate 1,836, forward strand.
AAGGTGGACGTGGTTGGGGGCAGGACCTGCAGGGCCTCCGGGCAAAGGCAGCCCAAGGCCTGACCAGCTTGGAGAGATAGACCCTGGAGCTGCCCAGGACTCTGGGGCATTTCTCCTGCCTCCTGTTCTTTGCTCCGTGGCTGGCTTCACAGAAGATGCCCTGCTCTGCACCAGGCCCTGTTCCCAGGAGCCCAAGGTGTCTCTGCCCGTCTTCCCACCAGCCTCCCTCCCTACACCTTCCTGGAGGGCTGGACAGCCCTTTCCCCCAAGGGACCAAGTTTTACCTTCAATCTCCTCTGGTCGCAGTGATCTGTCCTGAAACAAAAGAACGTGTCCTGTTAGCCGTGGTGAGGGACCTGGAAGTCACAAAATGCCCAACCTGGGGGCCATCCAAGTGGCAGCAGTCACTGGGTGGGAAGTGACATGGAGGCGTGCCTGGATCACGTCCTTGAGGGGAAAAGGCGCAGCCCACGTATCCCATAGACATGGAAGCTCCTGGGCCCTTGGTAAGAGATGGCCAAGGACCCAACAGCCCCACCGGCCTGGACACAGAACCTCTGTGTCCACCAGCTCCCTATTCCAGATGCAAGAATGGGTCAGGGGACATCGTTGGTCTGGAGGCAAAAAACCTGCAAATCAAACAGGGTCAGGGGGAGATCACAAGGCAGAGAAGAGAGTAGCACCCAAGGAAAACAGGAGGAGCGGGGAGCAGAGGCCCACAAGGCAATGGGAGAAGAGGGGTCGCAGGGGAGAGGCAGCAGGGACCAGCTGCAGGGGCAGGGGAGGATGGGAGGGGTCAGGGGATATAGAGGCAGAATTAGGGCTATGCCCTACTTCCTGGGCACTGCCCCCCTTCTCCGATGTGACCCCCATCCCTACACCTTGCCCTGTCGCAGGACACAGCATAGGACCCCGGGGGCCGCCACTGTCGCTGGCTGCTGCCGGGGTCCACAGCACATGTCTCCAGCCTCAAGCAGAGCCCAGGTCTCCTTGGGGAGTCAAGGAAACACTGAGTCTCGGCATCAGAACAGATGGCAGGGAAACCTCCAAAGAGCAGGCCCCAAGCAAGCGCTGGCTGGTGACGTGCCGATTGCCCCGGGCCTGCCCAGGAGGGACACAAACTGGCACTAAACGGATACGGGTGCCCAGCTGGATCTGGTCAGCAGGCTCCCAAAGTGGTCCGCAGAGCCCATTCTCCCCAGGTGTCCCGCCCTGCGGAGGCTCACAGCACACATGTGCAGGGGTGCCACAGCAAGCATCAGGCGTCTCAGCTGAGCACACCGGCTGTTCCAGACAACAGGGCCGGGGGTGTGGAGACAGCCACTCCACACTGGCCCCATGGCAAGGAACTACTGGCACCAGACAATCTGAAGTCATCTAGAAGGGGAAGGGGCTGCTGAGCAACAGCTGGTGGGTCAACCAGGTCACAGGACCTAGAGCTCAGAAGTGGCTGCATGTGACGGGACAGGGTTGAGAGTGTGTGTGAGCTTGGAAGGAGCAGGCTGCGAGCTCCCAGGTGCTCCAGGTGGTGATTCTAGCCAAGGACAGGAGTCACCTGAAGGGAGGTGTGTCTCTGTGAGATGACTGCATGGACTGTCACTTTAAAAGCTTGTCTTGGGGCTGGGTGCAGTGGCTCACGCCTGTAATCCTAGCACTCTGGGAGGCCGAGGCGGGCAGAAGATCGCTCAAGGTCAGGAGTTCGAAACCAGCCTGAGCAAGAGTGAGATCCCGTCTCTACTAAAAATAGAAAGAAATTAATTGGCTAACTAAAAATACATAGAAAAAATTAGCCAGGCATGGTGGCGCATGCCTGTAGTCCCAGCTACTCGGGAGGCTGAGGCAGTAGGATCGCTTGAGCCCAGGAGTTTGAGGTTGCTGTGAGCTTGGCTGATGCCACGGTACTCTAGCCCGGGCAACAGAGTGAGACTCTGTCTCAAAAAAATAAATTAATTAATTTAAAAAAAAAAAGCTTGTCATGGTGCGTGGTGCAAGGGCAGGTCACTCCCATTCCTAGACAGACCCATATGTTCCTAGACAGTCTTGGGTGACCAAAAAGGATGTTTTTTGCAATAGGTCACCCCACCAGTATGGAAAGCGAGTGAGCACATGCATGTACACATATGTGCAGAGCACACCCACTAGGACTGGCTACTGGGACATGACCAGGCTTTTCCCACCCATCAGGCTTCAAGCCCCCTCCCAGTTCTGCAGGACCAGAAGGAGAACAGGGGCTGTGACCACCACGGCAGTCCCTCCATTCCTCTTGCATGCCCAGAGCCCAGGGAGCAGCGAAGCCGGGTCCCCTTCACAGCACACCTGTGAGCAGAGCTGGTCTGCTGAGCCCTGGTGGCTGGTCTCAGGATCACAACACCCCCCACGTAAAGTAGCAGGGGTCTGTACAGGGATATGCACCCATGGGGCAGGGAAACCGTGTGCACCAACTCGGGGTCAGGTGGGAGTGGAACATGAATGCTCTTTCCTCCCCAGTTTATGTGGCTGGGGAGAAATGCTTGGGTCCTAGAGTCCCACAGAACTGGGTACAAAGCCCAGATCTGCTACTTCCTAGCAGAAGTGGGACCTCGGGCAACTCACTTCTGTTCTTTGAGCCACAGTCTTCTCATCTGCACAATGGGTTAATACCAGTACCCACCTTACAGGGCCTTTGTGCACTTTCCATGAAACAAGCTACATAAAGTGCTTAGCATGTGACATTCCATAAATGCAATGTGTGAATGTTTGTATTTGGAAAGATCATCATTATTGCCTCCTTCCTGTGACGATTCAGATACCTGTAGGAGGCTGTCCAATATGGTAGCCACTAGCCACATGCGACTATGTAAATGTGGATTAGAATGAATAATTCAGTTCCTTAGCTGCATGTGCCACATTTCAAGTGGTTAATAGCCACATGCATCTAGTGGTACTGTACTGAACGTTAGAGAATTTAGAATATTTTCATCATCATAGAAAGTTCTACCGGATAGTTCTGTATATAGAATTGTCATTAAGAGCACTGGAGGCTCTTTTGTCTGACTACCCAAGTTTGAAGCCTACCTCTACCAGCTACTAGCTGTTACCCTGAGCAGGTTACCTCTCCAACTCAGTTTCCTCATCTGTAAAATGGGCATGATAAAAGTACCTACCTCTTGCAGTTGCTCTGAGGCTTAACTGAGGCGATCCATCACCACGCTAGCACAGTGCCTAGCATCTAGTAAGTGCTCCAAAACAACTTATCTGCTATTGATATTTCTTGCTGGTGGGTATGGACTTTGTAGCCAGGAGTGAGAAACTCCGGGGATCAGATTCATGAGTCGGGGGTGTGAGGTGCATCCATTAGGGCACAGGGGCTGCTGTGTACACACTTCTTCTTCCCAGCACCTCCTCATGCCCTGTGAAGCCAAGGTCGGGGGGCTCCACCGGGCCAACTTACGTACAGGCCGCCTGTTCTCAGCGAAGCCCTTGCGCAGGAAAATGCAGGCCGGGCCCAGCAAGTTGTGCATGACGGCGCAGTTCTGGGCCAGCATCAGGAGCGGTCCGGGGAGCTCAGCGCCAGCCGCCAGCCCCTCTTCGCTCATCTGCACCACCATGTAGCTGGTCTGCTCCTCCTGGCGCATCTTCAGCCAGCACCAAGCAAATACAAAAGAGAGGCAGGACGTCACCTCCCTGCCTACGCTGCTACCTGGTCCCGGAAGGGGCTCTCCTCAAGAGAAGACCCTAGAGAGTTGAGTAGTGGGATTCCGAGAGCCCTTGGGATGCCTGGGGGCATCACATTGGTCCAACAGATGGAGTCTCCAATCCTTGACTAAAACAGTTGCTCCAGGGAGAGCTGAATGTGATACCCGCTGTGTGGCACATGCATGCACATACACTCACACATATACACACACACATGTACAGAATCACACGCTCATGTGCATGCAGAAGAGACAGGTGCAGACAGAGTGAGGATTCTGTTCTAATCAATGGGAAGTGTTCCCGCAGAGCCTCATGGAACATCCTTTCCCAAAGTGCTCCCAATTCAGGAGTTCAAGACCAGCCTGAGCAAGAGCTAGACCCCGTCTCTACTAAAAATAGAAAACTGCCGGGCTCACGTCTGTAATCCTAGCACTCTGGGAGGCCGAGGCGGGCAGATCGCTCAAGGTCAGGAGTTTGAAACCAGCCTGAGCAAGAGTGAGACCCCGTCTCTACTAAAACATAGAAAGAAATTAATTGGACAACTAAAAATATATAGAAAAAATTAGCCAGGCATGGTGGCACATGCCTGTAGTTCCAGCTACTTGGCAGGCTGAGGCAGAAGGATTGCTTGAGCCCAGGAGTTTGAGGTTGCTGTGAGCTAGGCTGACGCCATGGCACTCATTCTAGCCCGGGGAACAGAACAAGACTCTAAAAAAAAAAAAAAAAAAAATAGAAAACTTAGCCAGGCATCCTGGCACATGCCTGTAGTCCCAGCTACTCAGAAGGCTGAGGCAGGAGGATCGAGTGAGCCCAGGAGTTTGAGCTTGCTGTGAACTATCATGATGCTGCTGCACTCTATCCAGGGCAACACAGCAAGACCTTGTCTCAATCAATCAATAAAGCACCGGGTGGGCCAAACTAAGACACATCTGTAGGCCAGACTCCACTCAGTTTGTGACCTCAAGACTAGACACTCTTGCCATCTGGCGGTTCTCCTTTTCCTCCCTCCCGCCTTCCCTGGCTCCCTGCCTGGCCCAGAGTGCTGGACCTCCAGAGGCTGAGGCAGGGGCCTGCTCTGCTTACCGAATATAGCTGTGCTCCCAGGCCCTGGCCAAGCCCTCCTCCTGCCTGAAGGTTCCCATGCAGCTATAAAAAGTCAGCGCTGCCCAGGGACCCTCCCCTTATGACAACAGCGGCACACAGACACAACACTCAGCTCTCTCCCGGCCTCCCCAGAAGGCCCGTGCCTCTGCAGAATCCAGGTCACAGCACTCTGCCTTCAGCCTTAAGTTTGGATGCCTCCCCTCGGTGTGGGGTTTAGACTAGAACCTTCTTAAGAGCAGCTGAAACCCTGAGAGCTGTCTTTGTCTGAGGACCCCAGAGCTGCACCCCCCACACTTCCGTCCTACTGTATTCCACCTGCAGCCAGCTTCCTCCAGGGCAAAGAAGGCCACGCCTAGGAGAAGACCCCAAGACTTAGGGGCAGCCTGTCCCTCCAGCCCGAGAAGCAGAACAACTCCCCATAGCACGTTGTCCTCTCCTACTTCTCCTTCCCAAAGCCCCACCCTGGGGGACTATGGACTGAGGCCCCCTTCCAACTACCCAAGCCCCTTCCAGGCCTGGAGAGGGAGGCGCGGTATTCCAGTTCCTCAAAGCGCAAGCAGCAACTCAGACCCAAGGTGAACGAACTCAGCCCAAGGCTCAAGTTCAGCGAGTGTCACAGGGTCAGTCTTAGGTAATCTCAGAACTTGAAGGCCATCAGATAGGCCAACGGCTCATTCCAGTTTGACACCCCAAAGAGTTAAGATTGAGAGCCTCAGCTGTACTCATTCAGACTTCCAGGACCTAGGCTAGAGCTAGGGCAGAACAACAGACACCTTCCCATCTAGGAGGGTGGATCAAAGGAAGCCTTGGAGTAGACAGTGGCCTAACCCCAGGAAATGATCTTAGAGGTATCTGTAGAGAGCCAGCTCTTTAGTTTCTGGAGGAATTTTGCACATTTGGCTCAAAAAGAGGAAGACTGAGGAGGGAAGAGAGATCTGATAGGCAGTTTAGTGTGCCGGCTTTGGACTCAAACAGTCTTAGGGACAAATCCTGGTTCTGCCTTCTGCTTGCTGTGTGACCTTGGGCAGGTCACTTCACCTCTCTGTGCTCCAGCTTCCTTCTCTGTACAATAGGGATAATCATGACTGCTCACAGGATTCCTGTGAGAGATGAATGAGCTACTGCACAGAAAGTGCTTTGCACAGTGCCTAGATCGTGGTAAGAGCTGAATAAGTGGGGTTGCCATAGTGATGATGATGATGATGATGTTGATGGTGGTGATGGTGATGATGCAACTTCAGAGCTGCTGGGTGCCAGGAGGCACTTACTTCTGGCTCCGGAGGACGTGGGGGAACATCTGCCAATCAGAACAGAAATGAGAAGGATGGAGAGGAATTCGCTGCCATGAAGAAGGAGCCAGTGGTGTCCGGGGAATTTCCACAGCATCTCTTGATCATAACACCACCTGGCACCCAGCTGCCCCGGAGGCTGCTGTTCTTCTCCAGCCAGTGATGGCACCTGACAGCCTGGTCCTGCCCAGCTCAGAGCCTGGAGCAGGCCGCCTCTCACCATGACCTGTTCCCCAGCTGCCACTCTGGAAGCCAAGTGGGCAACGGCCCACGGACTGACAATGTCTCCTGGCACCAAGGGGATGCCTCCCGAGTGTGGCACGGCAACAGGAGGGGCCAGCATGCCTCGTGACCTAACAGCTTTCTAACAACACAAGCCGGCTGTGAGGACGCAGGTCAAAGCTCCCTCTCACTGAGGGTTTTAGGTTTTCAAGGAGGCAAAATGGGCGAGGGACTGCAGCATTGGGTGGGAATCCGGACTGCACAACCTCTAAGGTCAGATCCAGCAATCTGTGAATAACATTTCCAACAGCAGGAAAAAGAAAGAGGCAGCCTCTCGTGGAGGAAAAAATAAAAATAAAAGCGCAGCTTTGATTCCATACAGACCAGGGTTTAAATCCCAGCTCTGCTTCCTGTCCACTGTGTGTTCTTAGGAAGGCTCTTATCTCTGAGGCCAGCTCCTTTTCTCTAGAAAACAGGCTAGAGAACTACTTAGCCGAGAAATGAGATAACATGTTAGATATGCTGCCGATTCTCAGTAAGAAGCACTTATTATTGTTATCACAGAAAACATGAAATTGAAGGCAGTAAGTTTCCTGATCTTGTACCTCTTACTCTATGGACTCAAAACCTCTTCTATGTTCCTTTTCTCTGCCATCCTTCTCCTCTTTAATCCAGAGTGGAAAAATTATAATTACAATGACAATAATATTAACATTTATTAAGTACTATATGCCAGGCACCATGTGTAGCACTTTATTTAATTCTCATAATCACCTTGAGATGTAGATATTAGTATCCCCAATTGATGGACAAGAGAACCGAGGAACAGAGAGGTTAAGTAATTCGCCCAAGGTCACATGGCTAGAAAGAAGAGGTCTTAGGAGTCTGACTCTTAAGCACTTTGCTGTGTAAGGGAAGTAGGTGGGTGAGACAAAAGGGTAGTTCTTATTCTTAAATCCAATTAGCTCTTCAAGCTCTGGACAGAACCCATTACAAAGGCTTTCCTCCCGTGGTCCTCTAGACTAATTCAGATCAGTTTCTGCTTCTTTCAAACATCACAGGGGCCACTTCCAATGCCAAAGATGCCCGTAAGAAGATAACAGATTGGGGGGGGTGGTGTACAGAAGAAACAATCAGCCTTCAGAAGGATCTAAGGAACAGCGAAGATTAAAAGGAATTTGATGTGAGCAGCTTAGCCAAATGGGAAGACGACAAGGAGAAAAGCCCGACATGTCCTAAATTGAGTGGCTGTCGCACTGACCAAGGAGGTAGGATGGGGTGGGGGTAGAGGTGCCAATAGCTGACCTGAGACCTTAGGGAGGTCACTTAGTGCCCCTGAATAGCAATCAAGTTCCTTGTCTGGAAAATGAAAGAATTGGAGGAAAACATCCTTATCATTCCCTCTTCCTTTAAATACAATCTTATTAGAAGTCTCTTCTATGGCTTTGTAACAGAGGGCTAGGAAAACAGGCAGAGCCCACGTGAAGCTAAACCATACAGCTACGAGCCCAGCTTTGCATGAAAGATGCATTCGAGATGATCATTTCCTTTCCAAAGGAATTCTTACAAAAAAAATTATCCTAGTATATAAGCAATAAATCCACTATAGAAAGTGACTTATATACACCTCTGCCCAACATATCTCCTGGCATCCTATGTCTTAATGGAAACAGTCTTGGGCCCTGAACCAGTCTAGTCCTACTTGAGATTTTCTGACTTAACGCAAGAATGACTGGGGGTAGAGGAGATACCCTGCTTGGTTCCTCTCTCAGTAGCAAAGGGATTTACGTCACAACCCGCAATTCTGAAGGCATAGAGATCAGCAGAAATGGTCACAGACCCCCAAAGGATATAAATGAGCCCCTGGTCCTCCTTCTGAGAAGGGTCTTCAGATCCTGCCAGTTTCAAGGGGCTCTGTCCACTGATAGCCTAAGGATCCGTGCTTTTCATTTTACAGCCCAGAAGCCCCAAAGCTACAAGGTTTCCTTCCTAAATCTTGTGCAAATTCCCAGTTACATTCCTGCCTCCCCACTACGCCCAAAGCCAGGGACATAGAAAACTGATAGGAGGGTGTTTGGAGGTAGGAAGCTGCTCTGGATAGAACCCATGGGAAGGGTAGCACGCTTCAGATGCCCACTCCTTCCAAGCCCATCCTCTGGGACAGAGAGCAAGATATCCCAGTTTCCAGCCCCGGGTCTTGGGAACTCCAGAAACATACCTTCCTCGAGAGATTTCTCAGTGGAGACTTGACACAGTTGCCCATCCTAAGTCGAGGCAGCCCCTCTTGGGATCCCGGGGTCCATGAAGGAGGCTCCTTGGGGGCTAGGGGACCTCAGTCCCCATTACTGCCAACCCCAGCCTCCCTCTGCCTGTGCCGCTCTTCCTCCAGGACCGATGTGAGCCCTCTCTTGCGCGCGCGTGCTCTCTTACTCGTCTGCCTGCTCCTGCTCGCTGATTTTTTTTAGTGGATTGTGTGTGTGTATGTGTTTGTGTGTGGGTTTAACTTTCTAGGCACTTTCTTAAGGAGATGAAGGCAGAAGGAGAGAGAGTGCAGGGCACAGAGAAAATCACCCAGAGAGCTGATGGCAGAGGGCAGCAGAGCTGGAGAAGGGTGGCCGATCATCTCCATCAGATTAGAGCTCAGTCTCTCTCTCTCTCCGCTTCTCTCCCTTCCCTCGGCCCCTCCTCTCCGGCTGCCAAATCTGCAGGGAGATTGCCTCAGGGAGGGGGGCCCAGAATGGCAGCTGCAGCTGGGAATTAGGCCAGCAAACCTAGAAGGGGAAGCTGGCTAGTTTGGGCCCCCAAAGCCAGGCTGCCCAGCCTTGTGTGAGCTCGCACACTCGCGCACACACACACGCGCACACACAAACCTGCAAGTGCGCACGCGTGCACACACACATGCAAGCACAAGTATGCACAGAGATGATGCCCTTTCCCAGAGCAGTGAGCTGGACAAGCACACATCCTCATTGCCCCCTGGCAATTCCAGCTGGATTGAGAGCTGCAGCTCCAGCTGAGGGGCTGGGAGGTCTTGTGACATCTCCATCACGCTCCATTTTTCGCACTTGCCTCCTCGCCGAAATGGGACGGGGCTCTGGGCCACGGCATGGCTGAGCCAACAGCCCGAATCCAACCCTTCTGGTCCCTTTGCTGTGTGCCATCCTAACGACGAAAGGGAAACCAAGAGATGGCCCTGACGGGGGCATGACAGAGGCAGCACAGGCACAGATGGAGTGAGCCAGGTCTCCGAACCTTCTCTTCTCAGCCTCATCCTGAGCGAGGACCTTTCTTTCACCAGCTTCCTTGGGGTGCTGAGCAGAGAGGGAGCCCTTTACAAAGCTGTCTTCAAGGTCCCGCTGCTGGAACTTTTTAGGTGACTTGCTCTTCCTGGTCCCTCCAGGGTCCGGCTTTGATGTGAAGTCATCTCAAGCCTCAAATGTTGCATTAGAGACCTACTGCCCGAGCCAGATGCCCCAAAAGAGAAAATGTCCCTGTTTCCCTGCACCCAGCTTTTCCCAGCAGGGGGTGGCAGAGAGAGAGAAGCAGAACTCCTCCCGGGCGCTGACGCAGCCAGCTCTTACACGCAAAGCTGCAAGAGTGTTCAGCCTAGAGAGCCTCCTTTCCCAGGGACTTTGGTCCAGCTTTGGGTAGCTGATCAGAACTGCCATTAGGGAAGACAGGAGGGGGTGCTGGGGGCACTGCCCAGGAATGGCACAGGCTCACTCCTAGGAAGCTGGGGGAGTTACTCCAGCAGTCTCAGTTGGGGCCAAACCTCTGGAGGGGGAGATGGAGAAAATGCCACCCACTGAGGACAGAGGGTCGAGTCCTGGCTCTGCAGTTCCTGACTGGGTGGCCACCTCCCATTCCTGAGCTTGTTTGTTCTACTGGAAAATGGGACTTCCCCTACTTTGCTTATAAAGTATACATGGAAAAGTGTGAGGCACATAATAGGAACCGGATAAGTAATTATTAAAATGGAAGAAAGAAGTATCCATCTATCCAATGTATAAATGCCAGGCACTGTGCTTGGCTCTGGGAACGTTGTGAGCAACAAGGTAAACATCATTTCTGATTTTGGGGAGCTTACATTCTAGCAGCTGGGCAAGAAATATTAAACAGTGATAAACATAATTATTGAATTATATTTCAGATAAATTGTTACGAACGGGAAACACAAGCACTTTGAGAATATGACTTAGTCTAGGGATCAGGAAAGACTTGTAGGCAAAATCTAGAAAACAGACCATCTGCAGATTCTTTTGAAAAGACGGGGCTCACTAGGGACCCCAGAGAAGACCTTGGGTTAGGCTCCAGGTACAAACCCAGCTCATATTAATTAACAGGTAGATACATGCAAAGGCAGCGAGTGTAAGCAGAGGCGCCAATGCCGGCTGCAGGTTAGAAGCACTGGGGAGCTTCCCCAGAAATTCTGATTTAGTAAGTTTAGGTGGGCTCCGGACACTGGTGCTGTTTAGTGCTCCCCAGGTAATTCTAACTTGCAACCAGCATCAAGAACCACTGATGTAGAGGTTAAGAACTTGGAATGCAGAGTCAGACGGACTTAGGTTCAAATCTTGCCCTGCAGCTTGTAACTATGTGACCCTGAGGACATGTTGATCTTTCTGAGTTTCAGTTTCTTCATTTATAAAACGGGAATTCCAATAGCACCTCCCAGAGGGCTCTTGCGAAAAGCTAATGAGATAATACATGTAAAGGGCTCACCTAGAAAGGTCCCCCTACCCCTGCCCCGCATTGGTCTTAAAGGGCCAGGTGTAGCATCCACTCATTCAGCAGGGCACCCGCTCAATCAGACCTGGTGACTCCTGCCCCCTGCAGGTCATCCCGGGGCATAGCACCTACTTGTCGACCTTGGGATATGCCTCTGCCCTTGGAAACAGGAGACAGGAGATGGCAAAACCAGGCCCCTATGGAAAAGTCACGCCCTTTGATGAAATCTCATCCTGCTTTGGGGGTAGGAGTAGGGGCTGACACCAGGCAGCAAGGGATCCAAGCATTCAGATCTGGTGCTTACTCAAGCTAACTTCAGCTGGGCAGGTGGGTAGGTGGGACAGAGGGCTTGACCTTCAGTAAGAAATTAAAAACGGGGCCAGGCGCGGTGGCTCACGCCTGTAATCCTAGCACTCTGGGAGGCCGAGGCGGGCGGATCCTTTGAGCTCAGGAGTTCGAGACCAGCCTGAGCAAGAGCGAGACTCTGTCTCTACTAAAAATAGAAAGAAATTAGCTGGACAACTAAAAATATATAGAAAAAATTAGCTGGGCATGGTGGCAAATGCCTGTAGTCCCAGCTACAAGGGAGGCTGAGGCAGGAGGGTCGCTTGAGCCCAGGAGTTTGAGATTGTTGTGAGCTAGGCTGACGCCACGGCACTCTAACCCGGGCAACAGACCGAGACTGTGTCTCAAAAAAAACAAGACATTAAAAAGGGCTGAATGGTGGGGGCTTCCCTAAGAGTGAAGCATGTCACCTCCCCCCTTCCAGTGCCCCATTCCTATCCACTTGGCAGCATTCCCTGGGTCTCCGGAAGCCACACTTTTCGTCCTGGAACGGAATAATAGGATCAGAGGGATGAGAAGGATAAACTCGTTGCTGATTATGCCTGATTAGGAGGAAGGCTGGCCTTGGCCCTGGTCAGTTCTATCACCAGCATTTGAACTTGGATGACAGCCCAGTGCTAAGGCACTCGGGGAAAGCTGGAGCGTAACATGAGAGGTGCTTTGTAGATGCTTCTGACAACCAGGGAACGCACTTATGCGACTCCCCACCAAACCAGCATGGCACACACAGCCCAGGCAGGTATGTTTGGAGACAGGCAGACCACGATTCTTACTACAGTCCTGCCGTTTACTGACTGTGTGACCTTTGGACAAGTCACTTTCCTCTCTTGAGCCTTCCTCACCTCTAAAATGGGGAATGATGCTGGGCACAGTGGCTCATGCTTGTAATCCTAGCACTCTGGGAGGCCAAGGTTGGAGGATCTCTTGAGGTCAGGAGTGAGCAAGAGTGAGACCCTGTCTCTAAAATAAATAAATAAATAAAAATAAATAAAACGGGGGATGATGATGCTAACCTTCACAGGTTGCTGTGAAGATAAGACAAAGAGAAGATATTTTGTTCACTGTTTAGTGGGCTCTAGACTGAGGTCTCAAGTACCCTTGTTGTTCTCCCAAACAGCTAGAGGCAAATGGGGTACCCTGGTGGACTCTCCCCATGCTGACTCCTACCCACTCCCATTACCTATGATTATGTTAACCACAAGGTGACCTTCGCTTTCCCTCTTCCCAAGCCCCAGGGAGAAATAGGGAGAGACTTGGCCCAAACAGGAGTGAGGAATACACACAGCCCTCATTGTAGGAACACAAACCTAGTGCGATTAAATCCACTAGGACCCAAACCATCATGGCCTCTCTCCCCACACAACCACAGGAACTAAGAAACTGTCAAAGTCCAGAGGCCGGTGATATCATTCATTCATTCCCTTGCTCATCAAATACTGTGATCCTGCTATGCGTAAAGCAGTATGGGAACCGGGCTGGTCTATGCAAATCAGAAGAAATGTTTCTACAGCAGGAAAAAAAGGGAAGGATGGGAAGGAGCTGTGGGTTTTATGTGCATTTGCCTCCTCTACAAGGCGTGTTTTTTCTCGAGCTTAGGGGAAGGAGCAGAAAGCCTGTTTCTTAAAATAGTCTTCCAAGACCCAAAGCCCCAGGTCCTGCCTGTTCTGAGTTAATTTCTGACATCACATCTTCCCCAGGCGGCTGGGTTGCATGTCCTTAGCTAGCCACAAAGACGGAACTGGGGAAGGTCCTTTGACATTCAGCTCCTTCCTTTAATAGCATTTTTCACCTGGCTCGGAGTCCACTTTCAAAGCACCTTACACAGGCCCTCATTCAATTACGCTATTAATAACAGCAATAACATTAATGAACGCTGCCCTTCTGCCAGCACCCGCTAGGAGCCAGGCATTTGATATCCTTAATCTTGTGTAAGCCTTGTAATAACTCTGCAAGGCCGTTTTTGTCAATCTCATTTCTGGATGAAGAAACCAAGACCAGAGAGAGAAAATAATATGCCCAAGGTCACAGAGAGAGAAAGTGACGGAGCCAGGATTAGAACCTGCAGCTCTGCTACGTTCCAAGCAATCATTCCACCCACACCTTAGCCTCAAAACCATGCTACCTCCCTGCAGGCAATAACGATGCTCTATGAGATCACTGGAAGAATTCTAATTCCTGTTTCCCTAATGCAGGAGTCTATCTTGGTACTCAGTGTCACTTTGAACCCAGGCTCTCCCAGACTGTATTACAAATGGAAAGAAGAAGCCCTTGGTAGCTAGTAAACAATAACAACAGTAATAATAATAACTAATACTGATAGAGCCCTTGCCCTGGGCCATGCACTGGGCCAAGCTTTATAAAAATCTCCACATGTCATTTAATCTCCCAAACACCCGATTATCCCTATTTTGCAGTTAAAGAAAGAGGTTTAATGAGGTTAAGCAATTCACTTAAGTTAAAAAAATGGAACTTGGGACGACATGTGAAATATACTTCCCCAGGGCTATATTGTGCCCTAAACAGATCCTGTATGAAAATTCCTGTATTCAGAACCCGATTTCCCTGCCCTTGGTCCCAACCCTGTCTCTCTAAGGACAGAAATCTCAAGGCAGAGAGAAGGGAAGGAAAGACTCATTCCTCTCTGTCACAGGAGACTAGAGGCTCTGACACAAAAGTCTCAGCCTGGGTTTGTTGTTCTTGCTGTTATTTTTCAAGCAGATGTCTTAGAGGAGTCAGCAGGAAGCCCAGACTGAATGCACTGGGCTTTAAAGAAAAGGCTGCTGCTGGCTCCAAGAAGCACGAGCTTCCAAAGGGAGGTAGTAAATATTTGATGGGACCTTCAGCTCCTCTTGACTCAGGTGACCCTGGTGACATTTCAGAACACTGAGCTGGAGAATAGTCTTCATTTAATGACTCGGAAATTAGAAGGAAGAACAAAACCCTGTTGAAATGCTCTGAGCTCAGAAAGGGCCCATGTTGGCAAATTCTGCAAGACAGGAAAGAAAGGGCTCTTTCTCTAGGAGCCGAGTCACTAGCAAACTGAATAACCAAAAAGTATATGATTCTGGGTCAATTTCCTACCCTTCCTGCTAGATTGTAAGCTCCCAAACAGCCAGAACCCTGGCTATCTTGTTCACTGTTGTCTCCCTAGTGTTTAGCAAATGTCTGGGCAAAGTAGGTGCTCAAGAAATATTTGATAAATGAATGCATTGGTATCACCCATTCAATAACACAGCATTCCTGTTGCAACCCAGCACGGATCCATAGACCACTCCTGCCCTTGTAGCCTACACCCCCTCACTAACATATAAACCACTGCAGTGAACTTGACACAGTGAACTTGACTCTAACTCTCACAGCTCCTTCGTCCAAATCTCTACTCTGGAGAACTGTTTCCAGCTAACTCTGCTAACAAGGGCTCCCTGCAGGAGCAAAGCCACACACTGCTGCCCTATCACCCCACACAGCAGCCTCGTGCAACCCAATTCCGCGTGCTGCTTTCATGTCAGACCTCCACGGGCAGCAGCCACTGCAGAGTAGTATTTTGAAAAGAAATGTGCAGATCTGAAGCAAAATACACATGGCCTCCTTGGAATTCAGCTCCAGCATGGCAAGCCAGGAGCTTGAAACGGCATCTTTACGCTAGATCCTAGCACAGAAAGGCCTAGGCTCCCCTCTCCCACTTCTCACATAAACCATGCAAACCCTCTGATCAGACCTCTGATCATGACCCCTGCTCGGCTGCCGCAGAACTGTCTCAACACTGTGCCAATGAGTTTGACTTGATTACAGATTAGGAACTAGAGGAAACCCCGGCTTTGCCCTGGAGTTTATACGTTCCTATCTTCGAGCCTCTCTCCCCAGCAGAACAACCCCAAACTGTAGAGCTGGCCTGTGACTAAAGAGATGCTTTTAAAGGGCAGATGCCCAAGCTGCCTGGGACCCTTGAGGGAAGGATCTGGGGGAAAGAAAAGGAGCCACTGGTGACCTCTTAGTGGCCCTCCTGACCCTAGAATGCACAGCCATTGAGGCTAGGGTTCTTTGGGTGTTTATTCCACACCCTGCAACTCAACAACTGCCCACTGTCCAGTGGCATCCCCTGAGTGACAACCTCCTTAAAACACTCCAAAGTTCCAGTTGCAGCCACAGCTCTGTGCAGCCCATCCACTCCCACCCAGACACCGCTTCTCTTCCCTCATATTTTCGAATCTCCTAACTTTTCCCAGGTCTCTGGGGACACACTTTTCCCAGGCCTTTGCTCTACAGGCGCAATGGCTAGGGCCCCTCGTCCCCCAGCAAGTCTGTGTGCTCTGAGTCCCCTCTCTTGACCTCCAGACTCCAAACCCCTTGCTCTCTTGGGTTGCTCCCTGGCGGTACTGGCCAGAGGCCAGAGGAGTGGGTTTGGCGCCACCTGCTTAGAGCATCCCTCTTCGAGCCCCGCAAGTCTCCGTGAGGGTCGTGGAGGTCGCTCCCTTCCAGGACCGGCCGGTTCCAGCAGGTGCGAGGGAGGCTAGGCGTGGGGCCTCGTCCCGGAGAGGCCGGGAGCGTGGACAGCGCACAGGGTGCTGAATCAGGCTCGGGGGAGGAGTGGTGCCGGCAAGGGCGCCGGGCTGGGGGGGACGCGGTGAGCCGCGGCGTGGCCCGCGGGGGGCCGCCGGCAGCAGCAGGAGGGCTGTGGGCGCACAGCCCGCGGCAGGGTCCCGAGCGCCTTTCCCGGGAGCGCGGGCGGGAGGCGCGGCCCTTACCTGGCCGAAGGCGGAGCTGAGCATGGGGCGCAGCCGGTGGAGGAACGGGTCCGCCTCGGACGCGGCGGCTGGAGCGGAGTCCCCACGGCCCCGGGCTCGCAGAGAGCCCCGGAGGCCGAGCGCCGGGGACAGACCCCGTTCCTCCCCATCCCGCCCGCGGGCGGGCGGCAGCGGCGACGGCGGCGAAGGTCGGGACGCCGCGGCCGGCAGCGCCTCCCCGGGCCTGCAGTGCGCCTGGGGGAGCCCGCGGCGGCTCCCCCGCGCGCCCTCCTCCCGCGGCGCCGGCCGGCACAGGGGCCTCCGCGAACTGGGGTCCCCGGACGACGGCGGCGTGCTCGGGGAGGCGCCGGGCAGCCGGCGGCTGGGCAGCCCCGGGTCCCGGGCAGGGCCGTGGCGGGGAGCCCGGCTGCCCCCGCTCGCCGCCGCCGCCGCCTTCAGCAGCGACGTCTTGGACTCGCTTTTGGCGATGTGCGAGCTCATCGCGGCGGGGCCCGCGCTCGCATGGCCCGGCGGGGGCGGCACGGTGCGGCGCGGCGCGGGGCCCCCGGCGGCCAGGGAGCTGGGCACCCGGCGGGAGGCAAGCCCTAGGACGCGCTGGAGGCGGGCGCCGTCCCCCGGCCGCTTAAATGCGGCCCCGTCGCCGCCGCCCATGTGACAGCGCAGCCTCTGCGCCCGGAGCCCCGAGCTCCCGGCGGCTGGCGGTGCAGATCTGGGGGGGCTGCCGGCTGTCCCCCGAGAGCCCACCCCCGGCTCCCGGGCGGCCCAGGTACCGCTGCGCCCCGCCCCTTGCCCCGCCCCGCCCTCGGGGAGCCCCGCTTCCGGGCGGCCCCTGGCGGCGGAGCTGGCGCTGCGGCGCACAGCCCGAGCGCGAGGCAAGGGGCTTGGAGAAGCGCCCCAAGGAGGGCGAGACCCTGGGAGCGCCCGCAGCACCCCCGATCTCGCCGGGAGGCTCCCACAGTGCCCTGCAACCGTTCAAACCTCCAGAAACGCAGGCAGGGCGCACTTCCCGGGGGGTCCAACTTTAGCAATGAGGATTAGAGAGAGAGGTGCAGGGAGAAATAGAAACCCGAGTGGCACGAAAGCACTTTATGACACTACGTGCAGACGCAGCAGCCAGAATGGTGTGGAAGGACACTGCTGGAAGGAAAGGCTCCACTCTACGGGGGCTTCATCCACTCCCAGTACCATGCAACGGTGAGATTAGCATGACCCTGGTAGATCAGCCACGGGATTTCAGTTCGCAGAAGAGAAGCCAAGTGGCAGCTGTATTGCCTGGACAGGGAAGCGCCTGGTGACGATCGAGTCTCAGGTAGGAGCCATTTGCTGCCCCTCTCGCTCTTATGCCCCCTCACCCTCATGCCCCGCTAGATGCGAGAGAAATTTCCTGCTCTTGGTAGGGAGCCAGGGAGTCGCACAGGCCTCTCTGAATCTCAAATCCCAGCTCTGCCACTTACCATCTGGTTAACTTGGGCAAGTGTCATCAATCTCTCTGAGCCTTGTTCTCCTCTTCTGTACAATGCTGACGATCATCATTACTCCTTGGTGACATCAGATGACACCAGGCACATAAAAGGCCTAGACTGCCTGGACAGGGCACGTAAGTGGATAAACCAGTTTCCTCCCCTCTGTACTACGTGAGGTGGGCCATCAACCACTCTTGATGCTTGAGATTCAAGTTCAAGGGTAGGGCTGGGGGCCTCCCAGGTTCTCCTTGTTCTGGTCTCTGGCCGTGGTGCCATCCACAATCTGGTTATTGCTTAGCCTCATTAAGAGGATAGATGAACGGACTGCCAATATTACACTTCACTCATGCCGAGGGTTCCCCCTTCTCAGCACTGTCTCCTTCTTTTACTTACCTATATGCAAGGAATTAAGGAAGAAAACCAAGATGGGCAGGGAAAGCAACTTCCCAGAGGCCAAAGTGAACTAGGAAACTGTGCCAGATTGTTCCCCAGCTCAGCCACTGTAAGGGACGGAAGTGCCGTATCAAAGTCACTCAGGTTCCTAGAGCACAAATACTGAAGTCTCATTCCAATATCCACTCAGATATGCAGTGTGTAAAGGGTCTAGCCTTTCAGAGTTTCGGGCCAATCACTGTCCTACCGGTTTCAGCCCCTTAGAATAATCAGTGTTTGGCAGGATTAAAAACAAATGTGCATTCAATATAAATCACAGGAGTCAAAGTACCTTATCAGAATCCCTCAGGAGCTGACGGATATTCTAAATCCCCACTGTGCCACTCTTGGTGACCTTTCTGAAACTCCCTAAATATTCCCGGGCAAGACCTCTGTCAGCAACTACTTTCTGGAAAAGCGAGGAACCTGCTTACAACACCTGTGATTATTAAAGTAAATTTTAAAAAATCAAAATTACATTCACAAAGCAAATGGATGAAACACCTGTACTCATATACCCAGATAGTCCTGGCTATATGCCAGGATTCCATTTCATTTGTAAAATGTATTAATTTGATCGTGCATTTAACAAACATTTATACAACCAGGGACTGCGTTCCGCATCTGGGATACAAAGATTGATCCAGTCATTCAGTGAATACTTGAGTGCCTGTTATTTCCCAGGCACTGTTCTAGGGCCATGGTGGCAAACAAAACAAAGTCTCTAGCCTCAGGAACAAATACACAAATATATAAATGTGGGGAAAGTGAATGGTGACAAACTGGTGGCGTTTAGTGCCACAAAGAGAAATATAAAGCAGGTAAGAGAGTAAGGGCTTGATGGAGGGTGCTGTTTTAGACAGTGGTTATGGAAGGCCTCTCTGCGGAGGGAACATCTGAGCAGAAACCAAAATGAAGTGAAGGAGCAAGTCATGTGCATATCTGGGGACAAGCTTTCCTGGCAGAGGGGCGACGGTTCAAAAGTCCTGAGCAGGAAACGCCTGCCAAGTTCAAGGAGAAGCAGAGACGAGGGGTGCAGGAATGAGCAAGGGGGAAAGTGGTGGAGAGGAAGTTGCAGAGGACGGCAGGGGCCCAAGAACCAAGAGCTTTGGGTTTCTTCTCAGTGTGCAGGGAAGCCGCTGGGGGGGTTGTAGGAGAGGAGTGGCATATGATCGTTCACATTATTAAAGCATCATTGGGACCAGGCATGGTGGCTCACGCCTGTAATCCTAGCACTCTGGGAGGCTGAAGCAGGAGGACTGCATGAGGTCAGAAGTTCAAGACCAGCCTGAGCAAGAGCGAGACCCAATCCCTATAAAAAACAGAAAAATTAGCTGGGCATGGTGGTGCATGCCTGTAGTCCCACTTACTCAGAAGGCTGAGGCAGGAGGATCACTTGAGCCCAGGAGTTTGAGGTTGCAGTGAGCTGTGGTGACGCCACTGTACTCAGTGAGACCCTGTCTTAAAAAAAAAAAAAAAAAAAAAGGTAAGATTCAGTCCCTGCTCTCAAGGAATTTGCAACCAAAAGAGAGAGAGAGAGAGAGAGAGAGAGAGAGAGAGAGAGAGAGAAGGAAACCAACTATACTGTCTGTAGTGGGAAACATACAATAAGAGAATGACAAGCTGGGTTATATGGGAGCATCAAACAGAACCCTCTGGAGAGTTAGAGAAAGACTCAGAGGAGGTGACACTTGAGCTGCTTTTTGAAGACGCGAAGTGCCACCAGATGGATAAGGAGGGCAGGAGGAAGGTCATTCCGGGCAGAGAGCATAGCTTAAGGAAAGGCTGGCGAGTGTGAACCTGCACGGGGTTTTTTAAAGAATCATCTGGCAGGGGAGGGGGGCAGGGAGAGTACGGGCTAGGAGATGGGCCCAGAAAGGTGGTTTTGAACTAGACCGTGAAGGATCTTGAGCGTGACACTCAGGAATTTGTCTTTAGTCTACAGGCAATGGAGAATCCTGGAAGGTTTTGTGAGTGTGCACAGGACGCAAGCAGAACTGTGTTTTTTGAATGTGATGCTGATGCCTTGTCAGGTGGGCTAGAAGGACACTGAAGAAGGCAAGACCAGGGAGGTTCATTCATTTAACAAAAAATAACTGAGTGCCCGCCCAGTACTAGGTGTCAGGGACAGAGAGTAAATAAGTGAATAGCATGCCTTTCTTCATGGATTTTAAGTCTGGGGGGAGGTAATAAAGACTAAATGTAGAGACTAGATCAGATTCAGGAAATATGTCTGAAATGCCATCACTAAGACATGGAAAATCTTTGTTTGTTTGTGTTTTTGGTTTTATTTTTATTTTTTTTGTTGTTTGTTTTGAGACAGAGTCTCACTCTGTTGCCCGGGCTAGAGTGCCGTGGCATCAGCCTAGCTCACAGCAACCTCAAACTCCTGGGCTCAAGCAATCCTCCTGCCCCAGCCTCCCGAGTAGCTGGGACCACAAGCACGTGCCACCATGCCCGGCTAATTTTATCGATATATTTTTAGTTGTCCAATTAATTTCTTTCTATTTTTTAGTAGAGACAGGGTCTCACTCTTGCTCAGGCTGGTTTTGAACTCCTGACCTCGAGCGATCCTCCCGCCTCGGCCTCCCAGAGTGCTAAGATTACAGGCGTGAGCCACCGCGCCCGGCCAGACATGGAAAATCTTAGACGTGGAAAATGAGAATGGCTGGCCTTACTGATTGTGAGATACAATGGAACGTAGTTGCTCCAAAGTATCCTGCCATGTAGAAATAATTTTAAAAGAATCCTTTTGGACTGTACATACCTTTATAGCTTTAAAAGAACTTTCACAGAAAGGCTCTCACTTGCCTTTCTTTAAGTGTTACACAAATTGTAATTATTAAATAATTATATGTTATATTATTTGACTGTATAACCACTGGTGAAAATTATGCAATAGAAGAGCTGTTTTGGAGCCCTGGAAAGACATCGCAGCATTCGAGGGCGGTTTCGTGGAAACGGTGGGTCTGAGACCACTGCATCAGGCTACAGTGAACAGTGTGTGTAGCTCTCTTTATGGCCCATTTCTAAGATAACCAATGCAGAAAGAGCAAGGCAGGGTTAAGAGCAAAATTCCTAAACTGTGCGTGGATCTCCCCTTTAACAGATCTCAGTTTGATAACGTCATGTCCCTGGAGCAGACTCCTTTAAAAATTGCTCTTTCCTGACCAAGACTGTATGTCGTGTTTAGAGTCTTGAAAAACGCTGTGGGTTGTGGAGCATTTACACGGCGGTGCTTCAGTGAATTCTCTGTGACGTTCCTTGTCTAGCTTGTTCCTTTCCGCCGTTGTCAGAACCAAATTCTGTACTTAATCTCCCTTTGTTTTCAGACGACACAATCTCTCTGTTAGGTTGCAGAAAGCTGGGATTACAGAATGTTCTTATGGTTTTAAGTCCTTTGTAGTGATTGGGGAACTCAGGAAAGGGCTGGGTGAGAATTAGGGGGTAGGGACGCAGTCAGAATTCACAAATAGAGGATTCCTTTCCAAAAATCTGCCTTTGGACCTACATGTTCATCGCTTAAGAGGATTCCAAGATTTTTAAAATAAAATGAAAAGGGGTGTGGGTTACCAGAATATATACATGTGTTAAAACTGAACTATATACTTAAGGCTGTACATCTCACTGTGTATAAATTATAACTCAATAAAAAGAGACAGAATACTGACAAGTAGAATGGTCTATTGGACTGTCTTAGGAATATGAATGGCAATTTTCAAAATAATGGTGACAACTCACTCGGTTACAAGGGCAAAGGAGAGAAAAAGCATGGATGAAGGAAATTCTGCTCCCAATCAGACGACTGATTGGTTTAGAAGTTGTCATCTTTGACCCCGCGTGATCCCTGAAAGTAAAAAATAAATAAAAAACAACAACAAAAAAAAATAGAAGTTGTCATCTTCTTTTAAAAACATCACATCTGATCTCCAAATATTAGAACATACTGCCACCATCATTTCTCATTCAGAACATTTCCCCCTTTCTTTCCCTAATCCAGAGTGGTCCCCAACCTCTCTGAGGTCTTGGCTGGATGCAGGAAGTAATCACCCCCTGCGCTTCGCCACTTTATACTGATGCCGGCCACCCCGTACTGTAGCAGGGCAGAGACACGCGATAAGTAGACAACAGCCAGGAGTCACCCATTGCATCTATGCAGTTTCCATTAGACGAAATGCAACCCATGTTCAGATGACCTAACGACACTCCCGCCACGGTGGCCTCCTTTATTTTCTGTCCCCACAACTAGACTGCACGCTCCATGAAAGCAGAGACAGGGTCTGTTTGTTCACTACTGAATATCCGCCACCTAACACAGTGACTGACAAATAACAGCATAGTAGGTGCTCATCTAATATTTAGTGAATGAATAACAAATTAAAAAAAACATTATTGTTATAGAAATTAGTCCCCTTTGCTTGCACTCAGGGAGGGTAGAATCAAAAGAAGATTCTATGTGGGTTGTTTTTCTCCTTCAGACAGGTCATTTCTGTTGTATGTATATACGACCTGGACCCCAAGGGACATAAAGGTATACGTGACCTTTAAGGACAAGCATAAAGTATCTTGACCTTTAAGGACCAGGCGTGTTTTTGCCACAGGCAGGAGGGTTCTATGCTTTAATTGCCTGGAGGTTCCATCCAAAATCAAGAGTCAGCCAACAGTACAGTCTGTGAGCAGGGCGGTTACATCTGTGGCACTTGGAATTGTGCCCAGCTCTGCACCAAGCAGACCTACTGGTACTGCACGGTTGGAAGCAAAGTGGCTTCAGCAAAGAAGCTCTCACTGCTGTATGGAAAGGTAGAGCTACTCCTGAAATCACCTAAAATAAGACCCTCCCCGACAGACTTAAGTATTAGCAGAGGGTCGAGAGGCACTTGGGAGCCCAAAGATAGAACAATTTACCAATCAGCATGAAAGTATTTCAACATTTTAACAACTGAAAGGCAATACCAGAGCATGTCAGCTGATTTCTAGTCCTAAATATTAGTAGAACTATACCCATCCCAGGAAATCCAAGAAGCCCCTCCTTCCTGGGAAGCTGCCACGCGAGGTTTTTAGACGGGATGTTTAGGCCATGCCTTCCTTTGCAAGGACATCTTCACAAGGTGGTTCTGTCCGACAGAGCCCTGCTGGGAAGCTCCTCACCTTACAGAGTTCTGAGATCCTTTTCCCTCTGCAGGCGTGACATCCCTGACCTAAAGGTGGATTCCAAGTAACTGCCCTATCTGGGGAACAATCATTTCTGCAGGGACGCAACTCATCCTTAGGGAAATTCAGAGACCTTATCAAGCAGATCTCCGGTCTCCCAGCTCAGGCACAGCCAGCTCCGTCCCTGTGCTCTGTGTAACCCAGCAACAAAGATGTACACGGGGACCAGGCTGAATGAGGAAGTCAAAGCTCTGGAGCTAAACTCTCCAAAGATACTCAGCCTTTAGCGGAGGAGGGATTTTATAAAAAAAAAAAAAAAAAAAAAAACTCCAGCAAATTCCCTGCCCTTTCAACTTCACTTTCTGTTCTCTTTTTTTTTTTTTTCTCTGCTTTCAGCACTTCCAATTAATCTTGGGATGAGAGCCGAAGGCAAGAAGCCAGTGGTGCCTGAGGAATGCTAAAGAGCAAACCGATCCAGGGAAACAAATGCCAGCGAGGGACCCCACAGCAAAGAGACAGACACCGTGAGCAACTCTCCCGTTACCATGAGGCTGGCGAGGCGTGTGCGCGGGTCTCCGCATTGGCACCATCTGCCAATTCCTCAGGAGGACAGAACAAACCAGTGAGGCATGAAGATTAGATTATGTAACGCTCGCGGATTGCTGTTTCCAAAGAGGAAACAAATGGAATGAATTGATTTGCTTGTCAAAGTCATGTCACTGAAGGAGAGCCGTTCCCTCCTCTTCCAAGAGGACCTCATTAAAGAGGGGAATGATTTCGCAGATTCAGAAAACGTGAGACCACAATCCGCTCCATTCATAACGGCAAGTCCAATCGCCAGAGTTGCACCAACACGTCCTATTCTGGTCCCTTTGCCTGCAAAAAGGACGACCCGGCTACTTACTACCTAAAGGGTACCAACATAGCAAGGAACTCAACTGCCAGTTGCCAGCCACGGATTTAGAACCCGTGCACTTTGTCTGAACTCTCTTGCTTTGGGGGAAGCAGCATCTAATTTTGAGACCAGTGGGGTCATAGTTACTATTCAGAGCTCTCAACAAGTGCTGTGACAGAGAGGGGACTTTTTCTCAAAAATACATGCATCAGGAAGGAGAGAATGTGTTGCATTTTTCAGATATCTGTGTCATCGCCGGGCTGCTCTCAAACGCCCAGCACAATACTTTTTTCTAGCGTAGTCAATAGATGTGAATAATGCAGGAATGAGGAACCTGCTGCCATGGTTCCTAAAGGTTTCACTGCCTCACTTAAGATAAGAGACCAAGATTCAGATACCAAGTCTATATTTGACATGCAAATGAAGCTACTGTACCAGATAGTTTCCATGTGCCCCTTCCGATCCATCCTGCCCTTGGCCCTGGGGTGCTGACCTACATGGGCGACATCGGCTGGCTCCCTCGCCCTCTAGCTTCCGATTGGGTACGGCCAATGGGAGGCAGCAGCAGGAGATTGGAGGGCAGGAGGACAGCGTGGTTGAAGTATTTATTCTCCCGGTGTCCCTCCCTGCCAGATTGCCTTGGGGTGGTTGTGTCTTTTGATAAAAGGTCACCCCCTCTGTCTCAAGGCAGCCTTCTCCATGCGACTCTCTTTCTGGGTTCTGTCATTTCTCCCCTCAACCTTCGGATCCAGGAGTGATAAAAGGCCCCCTGGGTTCTGCATTATCCCTTACGGTTGCCCTGCACCCTGCTCAAACCTTGTAAATAGTCCCTTTATTAAATTCTCCTCTAATTATCTGCGTGTGCCATCTGTTTCTTACACGGACCCTGCCTGCTACACCTACCACACGTGACAGTCCGTTCTAGGACCTACATCCACTACATTAAAGAAAAAAAAAGCAGCAAAATTAACAATATGATATGTACCACTTTATATATAGTTATCCTCTGTGTTCACCTTTCCCCAAGACTGTAATAACAACTTAAAGATAAAACCTAATTCCTCTTCGCAACATAATTGTGCGGCAGAGTTTGTATGAGCTAAATATAATTCAGAGAACAAGCTTTTTCATGCCATCAAAATTCATGTTAACAACTATAAAGAGAGAACTCCAGAACTGATGCCCCTGCCCTGAGATTTAGCAGAAAATATATTCCAGTATTTAAATCGATCCCACAAATATTTGAAAGTCTACTCTGTCGCCAGCAAGGTGATCTTACAGTAAGGAACAACACAGACAGGGGCCCTGACTATGTGAAACTTGGTCTTGTGTTATGAAATAAATGTGATCCTTAAAAATCGAATGCAAATTGCATTTCCATAAATCAAATAATACGTTGTATGATCATGGGGCTCTTACTGTTTGAATAATAATTTGTAAAATCATCAGCCTTTGATCTTCTGAATCAATCGGATTTCTCATCCAGCCAGGTACTTCGAATGAAATTTATCTTTAGCCTGTAGGGAGCATCGATCCTCTTCGGTGCTCCCAGAATGGCAGAAATTGTGGAATGGAATTTGGAGGAAAGATAAGGGAATTACCATTTGTAGACCAAGCATTATAGAATGCCTGGCAATTTGCATCTGTTAGCACACTTAACCCTGAAAATAAACACATAGTCCATTGCACTCTTGTTTTCTACTTCTGAAAATTAAAAAAAAAAAATAGTAAGGCAGGTGTGGAATTCAAAATCCATTTTTTCAAATGAGAAAGCAAAGCAAAATGATTCAGTGCAGGGCTATAAAGATTACATTCTCTCCCAGCTTCAGTGGCTTCCCACTGCTCCTAGGACCATGTCCAAAATTCACAGAGCCACTGTTTCCTGCGACCATCGGTTCTCTCCGCCACCCAGCCTTCTTTCCCCTTGAAGGCCTTTGCGCTGGCTGTTCCCTGGTCTGTCTGCAACCTCTGACTCTCCCCTCTCCCCTAGACTTGCTCAGACTCAGCCCTCCGCTGGCGGCTCAGTCTGCACTTCCCAGGGAATGTCTGTCTCCCCAGCTGGGCCCATGTCACTGCATCCTTACTCAACACCAGGGAAGGGCTGAGCGCCTGTTCTG
The DNA here is from genome assembly GCA_963574885.1 of Lepilemur ruficaudatus. Lineage (NCBI taxonomy): Eukaryota > Metazoa > Chordata > Mammalia > Primates > Lepilemuridae > Lepilemur > Lepilemur ruficaudatus. Next base: position 28,002 of record CAUYRT010036062.1, read on the forward strand.
TTCATTGCCTCGGGACTGAAGGAATGAGGAAGGGGACTGACCCTACCTGATGGTGGCCACTGCCCTGGCTGGGTCTCTCCTCTGGTCCCAGTGCCTGGCAAAACCTCCCCCAAACATGGAAAGGTCACAACCCTCATTTGAGCTTCCAGAAGGCCTTTGCCTTCTCTCTTCCTACCTCAAGTGCACACTCAAGGGTTCCTGGACCCGGAGCTCCAGCGGGGGTGAAAACACAAGTCTCCCAACACACGGCAGGCTGTTCCCTGGGCTTCGCACCTGCGGACTTGCCTACCACCGAGCCCACGTGACTTGTGGCGCCGCGCATGCGCAGGGCGACAATTCACTGGGATGTCTCTGCCCCTGCCGGATGCTGTCGCTGCAACATCCTGGCCTACCTGAGCGCAGGAGGCGGCAACCGTGGTAGGAGGAGAAGGGAGGTCACAGAAAATGTCAGGACGGGGCTGGAGTGTATTAAGCACCACCCAGTGGCAGGCGTTGACTGCATTATCTCACTGTACACTCCCAGAGGCTTTGTGTGGTAGGGATCAGTGTGTCCATTTTACAGATGGGAAAACCAAGGCCACTGTGGCCTTTAGAACTTGTCCAAATACACAGTACTGGGCTTTGAACCCAAGTTTCTCTGACTCCCAAATGCCCAACCTCTCTTAGGCCCTCCCATATTCAAAAGTAAAGTTTGTTTTCCCAAAGTGTGGTCATAATTGGGAAGGGAGTTCTTTCTCTCCTTTCCTAGTACCTCTGAGCTAGCTGCCTGAGTAGGTTCATGTCCTGGCTGTGTGGCCTTGGGCAAGTCATGTCACCACTGAGCCTCAGTTTCATCATCCATAAGATGACAATATTGCCTGCTTCTCCTGCTCATAGCTGAAGTCACAGCTACCCCAGAGGCTGAGGCAGGAGGATTGCTCGAGCCCAGGAATTAGAGACTGCGGTGAGCTATTATCAAGTCACTGCACTCCAGCCTGGGCAACAGAGTGAGATCTTGCCTCTAAATATATATATACATATGGTCTGCCTCTCACTACTTATGAAAATTAACCCTTCCAACAAAAATGCAGTGATACCTACCAGCTGCTGTGCTAGGCCCTGGGGATGCTATCTCTCTATTAAATGAGATAGCATGTGAATATGCTGGTAGATTCCAAAGCCCTGCCGGGGACTGTTCTAGAAACCTGGGCAAGGTTGGACCCATTTCCCATTAGAAACAGATGAGATCTAAAAACGGGCTTGGCATCCCCGTGGAAGCCTGTGTAGTTCTCCTGCAGGCTTCCCCTGTTGGAAGGTGGGCAGTTCTGCTGTGGCTTTCTCACAGCTGGCTCCCGAGGAGGCAGAAACAGCCTGTTACAGGTATGGGGATTCGCAGTCTTCCCTGGCACCTCCAGAGCAGGGGTGTTGCCATCAGGTCATTAGAGAAGGGTCTGCCATGCCTTTGGAGATGTCTACTTTGTGCTCCACTGAAAACAAAAGCGGCAGAAAGACAGAATGAGGACCTGTGCTGACATTTTGCTGGACTGTCCCATCTCAGCCAGGTTCCCGATCAATGCAGAAGGTCATTCACACAAATGCATCTGCTCAAAACCCCTTATACAAATACAGGAGAGCTGGCACAGGCGTGAACATCTTGCACAGAGAAGTGTAGCCTGGGAGAAGAATATCAAGCCAGGCCTGGACCAGCTCTCCTTGTAGTGGATGCTCTGGGGGGAAAAAATGAAATCTCAGGAGCCAGGATGAAGGAACAGAACCCAGACTGTCCAAACAGGAAGGCCACTGAGTCCAACAGACCGAGGCCCAGAGAGATGAGTTTAGCTGCCCAAGGTCACGCAGCAAGGCCATGAAAATCCCAATGAATTCATGCAGCCAACAAATATGTATTGAGTGCCGGCTACATGCCAGGCACTGCTCTAGCCCCTAGGGATACAGCAGTATCAAACCAGACAAAAACTCCCATCCGCTCAGAGCTGGCATTCTAATAGAAGGAGCCAGACAATGAAAAGATGAATCAGTAATGTACGCAGTATGCTGGATGGCGGTTAGCGCGATGGAGGAAAAGGAAGCAGAGAAAGGCAGCAAGGAGTGCATCGCACCGGTGCGATTTTAAGTAGGATGGTCAGGGGAGGCCTCCCTGAGAAGCTGGCATGTGAACAAAGACCTGAAGGAGGTGAGGGAGGAAACATGCCAGTGTCTGGGGGAAGAGCGTCCCAGGAGGAGGAAACAATCGCAGCAGAGGCCCCGAGGCAGGAATGCACCTAGCTGTGTTCCCAGGAGCAGCAAGGAAGCCGCTGGAGTGGAGCGGGAGAGGAGGACGGGAGGCTGGAAGGAGCAGGAGCCAGATCACGTAGGAGCCTTGAAGGTCACTGTCGGGGCTTTGGCTTTTACTCCAAATGAGATGGAGAAGCATTAGAGAGCTCAGGGCAGAGAAATGACATGATCTGACCAAACAATAAAGGCTGAAGCTACTTCCATCCATCCATTCATTCATTCATTCATTCGGGCCTCTTAAGTGCCAGACATTCTGCTGATGACAAGCCAACCAACCCCAGAGTGATCCATGGGGCACTTGAGTGTGCATTTTGTGCTGATGGGAGAATCCAGAGCAAGGAGAAAGGAGGGTGAGTCATGGCCTTTCCCTTGGCCCCCACCCACCCCAGCCCGCTTCCCGCTGCCTTCCTCTCCCAGCCCTGCAGCCCAGGGAGAGGGGCCCCAGGTAGCTGCAGGGCTCTGTGCTCAGGAGGCTGCTAGAACCTGCAGGTTATAAATAGCATCTCTTGCGGCAAGGAATCAAGCTGCTCCGTCCGAATGAGTCAGAGGCACAGAGCCACAGCCCCCCAAACTGCAGCATCCCTCCCGCACCGCACCCTGGGCTCCCTCTCTGTCCTCTTAACCAAAAACCAGGCCTCCACTTCTCACCATGACCCTCTCTGACCCCCGTGACTCTCCGCTTATCCCAGGTTCTACCTCCTGGAGCACCAGAAAGCCCACTGGTTCATTAGTTCTGAGAGGCAGGATTGTATAATATTTAAAAGACCAGGATCTGCAGCTGGGCCTTCCCAGATTTCAGGCCCAGCTCTGCTACTTCTTGGCCGTGTGACCTTGGGCCAGTTGCTTCACCCCTGGGAGCCCCATTTTCCTCATTCAGAAAATGATGATAATAATAATAATAGTAGCACCTACTTCATGGAATTAGTAGGAGGATTTGATGTGATTACTCACATAAAGTGCTTAGCCCAGAGCTTGGCATAGAGTAGCTACTCAGTTAATAGAGTGGCAGGCAGTCCCTGTGCTCAATTAGATTATAATCCAGAGATAGGTGATTAATAAATAAGAAAATAACAGCTTTTTCTATTCTACTGCACATCTACTGTGTTCCTGACATATAATACAGCATTTTTACTCTTTATAACCAACCATCGCATCTCACACAGGAAAAAACTGAGACTCGGTAGGGAGCCACGTGGCTTGTCCAAGGCCATGCTGTGTCTGGTGCGGCAGAATCTGATGTCAGCAGAAAGGTATAACCACGTCATCAGAGGCCCTGGGACAGGTGCACTTTGTCCTAGCCCACCCCACCCCTAACTCACTCCTGAGTGTGGAGGTAAAAGAGTAAAAATGGGGCAGGGTGTGGTGGCTCACGCCTGTAATCCTAGCACTCTGGGAGGCCAAGGTGGGCGGATCGCTCAAGGTCAGGAGTTCGAAACCAGCCTGAGCAAGAGTGAGACCCCATCTCTACTAAAAATAGAAAGAAATTAATTGGACAACTAAAAATATATAGAAAAAATTAGCCGGGCATGGTGGCGCATGCCTGTAGTCCCAGCTA
>CAUYRT010036063.1:0-15274 GCA_963574885.1 Lepilemur ruficaudatus
TTTAGATCATCCATCTGTCCATCCATCCATACTTTCATCCATCCAACCATCCATCCAAATATCCAACCATCTATCCATCCATCCATCCAGCCAAATATTCAACCATCCATCCATCCATCCATCCATCCATCCATCCAACCATGCATTTCATCCATTCGCACTCTCTTCAATCATGTATTTCCTATGCATGCATCTGTTAACCAGTACCTAAATCTTCCCCTGTGACAGGCCCTAGGCTAGGCTGTGGGCAGATGAGCCCATCCTCAAGGAACTCCCAGGCTCCCACAGTAATTGCCTGTTTTCTCTGGGCTTTACCAGTTCCCCCTGCAGTGACAGTGTCCCAGTCTTCCACCTCCTCCAGCTTGGTGCTGGCCACCTGCCATGTGCAGAGATTCTATCCACAGAGTGTGCAGCTCACCTGGCTGGAGGACTGCCATGTGCTCAAAGGAACTGAGCAACCCACATCCAAGAAGAATAGCGATGGGTCCTACACCCTGGAAGGCTTGCTGCTGGTGAACGCGTCGGTGCAGGGGTCTGAGCGGGTGCTCACCTGCATGGTGCAGCAGGAGACACAGCCTCCCATACGGGCCAACCTCGTACTCTCCACGGCAGCCCACACCACATACAAGTCCACTGGGAGCCCAGGTAGGTTCACCTCTTCTCCCGTGGCCACCTGGAGCCACCTCTGTATCCTGGGTGGATTCCAGAAGGCACAAGGGAGGAGAGGAAGCTTGATTATTATTGAGATCTTGTCCAAGCCTGTGATTCCTTAAATAACCAGAATGGTTTCTGGCCAGTGGCTTCCTTTATATGTGGCCATCCTGAAAGGTTCTTTCATTTCTGGGGAAAGAATGTTTTCCTGGCTCTCAAACTCTTTGAAAATTCCCAAGAGAGAGTTCAGCTTAGTGTGCTCAGTGGTGACTCGGTGGTGGTTGTCAGCAGGGCTTTCTTGTTGAAAGCCTTGTCTGAGCTGTATGGAAGCGAGTTGGCCTGGACATAAGACTGTTTGAACAGCCTCACCCTCGGGGCTGTGTGATGTTTGACGCAGTGACAGAACAGGCTCGTCCACTTAATTCTTGCACAGGCACCTGACCCCTCTGTTTGCTCATCTGTAGATAGGGTCTAATAAATGTTCCTAATTCATAGTCTTTATGAGGATTAGATGAATTAACACATATAAACCCTATATATAATCTCTATATATGTCTACAATAAATGTCAGCTACTGTTACTATTATTTGAATTCAGGTAACATTTTAAAATTTACTTTCCAGTAATTATAGTTGTGTCAACTTAGGCAACTGAGTCAATTATCCTCTCAGAGCCTCAGTTTACTCATCTATAAAATGGTGCTGAAGATACCAAACTCCTAAGATTGTAGCAAGCTTATGGCAAATGGCCACAAGGCTTTGGGGAGACAAAGCTGATTGTGTTTAGGTTTGTACCTCTAAATCCTGGCACACTGGCTGGTCTATGTTAGGTGTTCAAATCGGTGTTTGTTGAGCCAAATTCAAGGTGAGGCACACAGGTCAAGGTAATCTCATCTCCAAGAGAGAGCTAAGTGTAGAGAAAAGACATAGGCTTGGAATCGGATAGAATTAGGTACAGCTTGGAGGCTCTGGAATTTCCCGGATGCGTGACCTCAGAGAGGGCATTTAAACCCACAGAGCCCTATTTGATGGCTCCTTCTGCTCCTTGGCATTTAGGTCCAGAGATGCCTGCCCTTGTCTTTGTGGCTTTCCTCCTGGGCCTGAAGGTGCTGCTGGTGATAAGTGTCACAGTGACCTACATCTACAGGAAGTAGAACCTGTGACAGGTGAGTTTGGGGTGGGCGTTAGCCCTTAGGGAGGGAGGTCAGGGCCACGGTCATGGGCTGGAAAGAAGAATCCAGGGTAAGCCCATCAAGCCACACAGTGCCCCCAGGGGTGATCCAGCCTCTGGAGAAGGTTGTGAACACTCTTATTTCCTCCAAATGACTGTTGGAATTCTCAGAGGCTTCTAACTCTGTGTATTGTGCAGTGCCCTGGAGGTGGGAGGTTTTCAAATTACATTCCTTGGAGCCCTGAAGGTTGGGGGGTGTGGGGTCCAAGGTATGGGAGTGTGATGAAGGTCAAGACCCAAGCTCCAGAGTCCCCCTGGTAAATATATTTCAGCTTTCATATGATATATCTTTGGGATGAATAAGGAAGGTATTGCTAAAATCAACTAATAGAACCTATCCAAGGAAGTTGGAGGGTCTGACTAGCAGCAAAGGTGAATGTGGGTATGGGAGAGAGTTCAGAACCCAGAAAGTGGTATTGGGGTGAAGCACGTAGGGGCTTCATTTCTGATCTGTGCCATGAACCCAGACCAAGCAGAGTCTGCCACATACTAGGTGCTCAATAAATATTTGTGGAATTAATACCTGAGTGAACAAATGAATGAACCATCTTTTCCCTGCAGCTCCTGTGTGCCCTGCGACGCTGCCTCCCGCCCTCTCCAAGGGGCTCCTCGCCAAAGGGCTCAAGTAGGGAGAAGGAGTTGCAAAGACCTGCGGGCCACTCAGGACCCCTGCCCTTCACTCTGTCACTGCCACCCCACGGCAGACACCCCATCCTCCACACACCCTCCTCACATTCCTTCCCTCAGAGCTTTGGAACTGAGTCAGGGATGGACTTTGGTTACGCAGGACGCCAGGATGTCTCGACCCTGATGTACAGAGCTGCAAATTGGCCCTGCCTCCACCCAAGACAGAATCAAACAGGTCAAGAAAAGAAGTTTCCATCCTGCCCCTGATCATGAATAATGCTTAATGTTCAGAGCAGTTTTTACCTTATTCAGGGCTTTTGCAAGCATGATTTCATTTTAACACATAGATTTTGAAGTCACCGGTAAGTTGAATAAGCATTTTTTTTCCTTCTGAAATGTATTGAAAATAATATTAAAAAATCCATGGACCTACCCTCCTATCTTTGCAAAACAGTAACATTTTGCTATTATGTTCTTCAGGTCCTTTTAAAAAATACTGTCCTGAATTTGGTGTTTACCGGTCTCAAGCATGAATTTATCATCCTCAAGCATGATTTTATACTTTTACAACATATGTATAAATCCTTAAGCAGTGTACAGTACTACTTTGCATGTTTGGAACCTTTATATAAACGCTATGATACTGCACAGAGCACTCTGCAACTTTATTTTTTATGCTTAGCACAGTCTGTGGGATTTATTCATGTCGATATATGGAGCTTCATTTTATTAATTTTCCACTGCTCTGTGGTCTTCTCTTGTGAGAATACATCACAGTTCTTCTCATGAGTGGTATTGAAGCTTTTATTCAGTGGTTTAGTGCAACTTTGCAACAAACATTCTTATATTTGTTTCCTTGGGCACACACGTGTGGCAGAGTCCCTCTTGCTCCTCTAGTGTGGTCCACAAAGGTGCAGTGTTGGTATCATTCCAGAGATTTTATTATACAAAAAAATTTTTTTTCAATTTTTGCTCAAGTTTTCACCTTTCCATTTATGTTTTTAATCTAGCTATACTCTTCTAGGGTGTGTGTGTGTGTTATAGGTGGTAGGGATCTTCTCTTTTTTCTACAAGGATAAATTGTTCAGCACTCCCTGATAAGCAATGCTGTCTTTGCAGTGTATCAAGTGTCTATCAATCTGTGGTTCTTCTGATGAGCTCTTTGTTGCGTTGATCTACTTGTCCATCTCTCTGTCAATACAGCTGTACTTTGTTTTATTTATTGCACTTCACTGTGTTGCACTCCACAGATACTGCGTTTTTCACAAATTGAAGGTTTGTGGCAACAAACAGCATCTATTGGTACCATTTTCCACCAGCATGAGCTCATGGCTCTCTGTACCATGAAACGCGGTAATTCCCCCAGTATTTTAGACTTCTTCATTATTACTAACTATGCCTGTTATGGTGATTGGCAATCTTTGGTGTCACTATTGTAATCATGTTGGGGCACCACAGACTGTCCCCTATAGGATGGTGACCTTAGTAAATGGCCATCCCCCATCTCTCTCCCTCTCCTCGGACCTCCCTAGTCCCTGAGACCAACAATACTGGAAATTAAGCCAATTAATAACCCTACAATGGCCTCCAGGTGTTCAAGCGAAATGAAGAGTCACACGTTCCTCATTGTAAATCAAAAGCTAGACATGATTAAGCTTTGCGAGGAAGGCATGTGGAAGGCCAAGACAAGCCAAAAGCTGGGCCTCTTACACCAAACAGCCAAGTTGTGAATGTAGAGGAAAAGTTCTTCAAGGAAACTGAAAGCGCTGCTCCAATGAACGCAGGAGTGATCAGACAGCTAAATAGCCCTATTGCTGACATGGAGAAAGTTTTAGTGGTTTGGATAGTAGATCAAACCAGCCACAACATTCCCCCACAGTATCTCTGAGGTAATCCTATACTGCACTGGTTAGTTAAAATAGCTTTACTCCAAATTTTGGAGTCACTCTTTTGGGTCACTCATCCCACCTTTTCTTGTTCAAAATTGTCATGGCTATTCTTGGCCCAAATGCATTTTAGAATCGTTTTGTCAAGTTTCATGAAAAGCCCTTTTAGATGTTATTACTTGATTGCATTAAATTCATATATTAGTTTGGGCAAACTGACAACTTTCCAATACTGTCTTCCCATTCATGGGCATGGTATGCCTCTAATTATTTAGATTTTCTTTTATGACTTTCAATTTGCAATTTTATAGTTTTTCCCCCATAATGGTCTTATGCATCCTCAGTTAGAGCTGCCTTTAATATTTCCTAGTTTGTGGAATCTTTAAAAAAATTTTTTTTTTGAGACAGAGTCTCACTCTGTTGCCCAGGCTAGAGTGCCGTGGCATCAGCCTAGCTCACAGCAACCTCAAACTCCTAGGTTCAAGCGATCCTCCTGCCTCAGCCTCCTGAGTAGCTGGGGCTACAGGCATGTGCCACCGTGCTCAGCTAATTTTTTCTATATATTTTTACTTGTCCAGCTAATTTCTTTCTATTTTTAGTAGAGACGGGGTCTCGCTCTTGCTCAGGCTGGTCTTGAACTCCTGACATCAAGCGATCCTCCTGCCTCGGCCTCCCAAATTACAGGCATGAGCCACCATGCCCGGCCTCCCCATAATGGTCTTATGCATCCTCAGTTAGAGCTGCCTTTAATATTTCCTAGTTTATGGAATCTTTAAAAATTAAAGCAGAGAGTGAAGGTCACATAGCCCAAAGTTTTTAAAAAATTCAACATTTTGTGTGGAGTCATAGTTAAAAACCAATGACAATGTAATTTTTAATGAGTGTTTTCTTTTACTTTCAAAGTGTTCTGATTTGTACAATAAATTATATATGCTCACTCTTTATACTTAAAAAAATTAAAGCAGAGAAAGCTCCAGGAGAACCTAGCAGCCAAGAGAGACCTGAAGAGCCCAAACACCAAGCCTTATCTAAAAAACAAGAGTGACTGCTTGAATCTACCACCTTCTAAATCTACCCAGAAAGAATGTTACCAACCATGCCATTTTGCCTGTCAATGCTACAAGTCTCATCAGCATTAAACTCCAGCCCAGACCAGCCAACATTACAGAATCCCAGAAGCCAAAGTTGGAGCCACCAAAGCTGAGCAAAAGGCTAATTTTAAGATGTGTTTCTTCTAACCCAAACTATAAGCCTCCCAGCTATCATCAGTAGCAGCATGAGCTGGATCATCCGCTATAGGAGAAGTACCAAGAAAACCCATGAGGTCACTCAATGTATAGGATTTGCAAACTATAAAGCAGCAGGTAACAGATCAAGGACATTGCTCTGTTGAAAATGAATCTTTGGGTAGCTTTCTAAGAGATAAACAAAGAGGACTTGCCTCAAACCTTATCAGACTCTAAGAAGAGGAAGCTAGATTCTGGTACACACAAATGCCAAAGAATTATTCATAATTGAATCAGTAGCAGTTCGATTCCTAAACAAGCCTTAGGCAAAAGTTCAGTGAATGGTGCTGTTCTGAAACAGAGAGTTAATACAGTTTGTTGGAGAAACACGAGTCAGGCTTCTACCAGTAAAATCACGGGATCTCTCTAGAGCAGATCTTGCAAGACCAGGAGAAAAATCACCAAGGACAGTTCCCTCTCACTTTGTTCAGACCCTTAGTAGGACTCAAGCACCAATCAATCAATCAATAAATAAAACAGAGGTTGAGGATATAAAGGTTGCAGGGTTAAATATGAAAGAATACATGTAAGTTACAGTCCTACTGGACAGGAAGTAAAACATACCAAACCAAAGACACACCTGGATTTGCTTCAGCGAGGATGTAACAACAGACATCTAAATATTAAGCAAGATCAGTGGTCCACACAACCTTGTTTTAGACCTCAATAATCATGTGTATTGCAAAAATCAGAAGCCATAAGCTTTCTTGCCAAGCCTAGTTTGACAGTTGGCAGCTTTAATTCAGTCGTTCCAAGCACCCCTAGCATAAGACCAAATGGAACCAATGGGGATAAATGCCACCACAGCTTTCAACAAAATCACGGATATTAGACTCCAAGTTGAAAAAGGCTCTTTCCCAGAACCATTTGCTGAACAAGACAGCTCCCAAAACTCAAACTGGTGACACAATCAAAAATGGAAAAGGAGTCCCCAAAGGGTCCCAAACTAACCCAAATATTAAAAAGAAGACAACAGAGGATCAAAGGGAAAAACTGGAAGAACAGCAGGAATCTAAGGGGAAACTCTATAAATGGCCTCCTATGAGACTTAAAACAACAGTAAAAAAATAATAAAGGAAATGAATATTTCATTCTGGAAGGGCATTAAAGAAGAAGAAGAGAAGAAAGCGCGACTTGAACTGCCCAATAAGATTAACAACACCCTGCAGCTCATCGAAAGGGGTGTATTTTCTAATGAAATATTTACCATATTTCCCATTATTTCTGAGGCTGAAAAATTGCTAAATTCTAGATTTACAAAGCAAAATTGTTAGCAAGTAAAGGCACCTAGGGCGTTATGGGGCTATATGGAAAGGCCATTAAAGAGGGTGCCACAGCAACACAAGTGTTGCAGGAAGTTGTTCTTAACATTTTGCAAGACCCAACAGAACAATGGAAGGCATTACTTCTGACTCTATAGTTGCAGAACCTAATATACCATCTGCGGAAGAGCTAGCCAAGAAGATGGAATCTGGGGAGTCTGTCTTTCTCCAAAAAGGAGGGAACAGTTTACAGCAACACTCCAAATAAGGAAGGCAGAACAGGATAATCATCTTGGCATCAAATTACAGATAGCCCTGATCCCTGGAATAAACGGAAGACATGAAGCTCATCACTCTTTTTTTTTTTTTTTTGAGAAAGAGTCACACTCTGTTGCCCGGGTTGTAGAGTGCCGTGGCATCAGCCTAGCTCACAGCAACCTCAAACTCCTGGGCTCAAGCAATCCTTCTGCCTCAGCCTCCCGAGTAGCTGGGACTACAGGCATGTGCCACCATGCCTGGCTAATTTTTTACATATATTTTTAGTTGGGCAGGACTTTTTGATACTAGAAAATGAGAAGGTGGAGGTGAGGATTCCAGGAATGAGGACCGGCAAAGCACACGAGTTGGGAGGCTCTACTGTGTGGGCTGAAGCAGAGGCCTTAGGCAGTGTGAGGCAACGCTGAGGAGGTGGTCAGGGCAGGCACAAAGGGTTTATTTAGTTCACCTTGATCTTGAACCCAAGAGTTGTTATTTCTCAGCAGGGAAATGACACAGAGTTGCAGGAGACTGGGGAGAGCTTCCAGGAGTAGCTAGGCCCTTTCAGCTCTACTACATCTACCTTTGCTCAAAAAAAAAAAAAAAACCCCCAAAATAGATTCTCCCCTCCAGAGCCAGGTCCAAGCCTGGCCCCTGCTACAAAGAGTCATATTTGACCAGCTCTACCAACTCTCCATGAGTGGCTCATATGGGTGGTGGCAGCAGCAGCCCTAAAAGGAAAGAGGCTGCCTCTCTCATCAGAGGCAGACTTGCAGCCAGGAGTTGTAAGGCCTGGGTCTGGAGGCAGGGGGCTGCTCACGACTACTGCATAACTCACTCCAGTGGGGTAAGAGGCACTGGCTGGCCCTCCCCCTGTGAGCCAAGGCCAAAGGCGGCACCCACACCCACCGTGAGTGAGCACAATCACAGGTGCTGTGCAGAAGCACTGTGGGCCACACGCTCCTACTAGTTCTCTTTACATCAGTGACCCCTGTGTGTATACCAAGCTGGGGGGGGTCCAGGGGAACAATGAGGGTAAGGGACAGGAGACTGTACCCCTGGAGTGTCCCACTCCAAACGCTTCCAACCACAGAACCAGACACACATCACACCAATTCCAGGCATGTCACAGGAAACCAACACTCAAGGTGAAGCAGGGAATGGGGGTGACAACCCCAGCCACTTGGTTTCCTGTTCCCCAGGACCTGCTGCTCAGGAAGCCCAAGGGAAGCCTGCAGTTCAACATGGGGGTTAGAGCATGGCTCCTACAGCGCACCGTGGTTGGTAGCCCCCCGTGTCCCCACCATGTGACCTTGTGCCCCTTAACAAACCTCTGTATAAATGAGTAAAAAGAATACCTATTTCATAGGATGAGGGTAAAGATGAAATAAGCTTTGAACGCATGTAAACTACTCAGCACCCCTCTCCCATCATCTCCTAAGTACACCATAAATGATGGCTATTACTGCAGGAGGGAGGCCAGCTCCCCCGCCCCCAAACTTGGAGCAGGAGCCAAGACCAGATCCTCTCCGGGCCTCTTATCTCCCTTTCCTGCTCTGCTCCCGCTGCCTCCTCTCCCCTTACTGTCCTTTTTCGGGCCCCTCTTGGGAGCTCATGGCCAGCTCTCAGGGTCACCGGCAAAGGGCTATTCAGCTGTCACATCCCTCCTGCTTGATAAGCTCTGCAAACCATCCTGACTCTATTAAGACATCCGCCTGCCTACACAGAAAAGTCCCCAACAGCTGGTGATCTTATCTGACGTTTGATTATACCAACTTTGACAGTTGTATTTGTTATACTCATCAGGGAAAACTGGGACTGTGGAAGCCACAGCTGTCGTCCCCATTTTTCACCTTATCGAGCTGAAAAGTGCTTTCTGGCTTTTATTTAAGTGGTGGTGGTTGGGGAGGCGGGAGGCTGGGTGAATGACACAGAGGGAGAGCTCTGGAGCGGGTGACATTATCCAATGCTTAATTTCAGAAGGGGAGAGCCGCTGCTGCCTTGAAGCCCTGCAGATGCACTTGCAATCGGCCTGGGAGCGAACGCAAAAGGGCAGGAATGAAAGGCAGAAGGCTGCACTCTTGGATGGGGGACAGGAGGGGTTCTGGCACAGACACAGGAGGCAGGACAAAGGCAGAAAGAGACAGAGACTTCATGAGGGTGGAGGAAGGGAAGGAGGCCTGTGGCAAGTTGCCGAGATGAAGAGCAAAGTGGGTCCAGCAGGGAGGATGCCAGAGCCAGCTCCAGCCCTGGCCAGAGGGGAGAGGGGAGGGTCACCATCAGGAATGTCTGTCAAGGCATCCCTCTCCCGGAGGGAGGTACTGGCCAGAGGGGAATGGGAGTGGGGGGAGGTTCCCCACTTGAGGCATGACAGAGTAAGGGAAGGGTCTGGCCATGGTCACAGGGTAAAAGCCCGAGAAAATCTAAAAGGCTCCTGCATATCCTCCACGAAAGAATGTCTCAGCATCGTGCCTGACAGTGGGGAGACAGGCAGCCAGGCCTTCAACTTGGAGGCTCAGGCTGGAGGCCACGTATGCCAATGGCTGACAGGCAGATCTCCAGGGGCCCTAGGCCAGCCTCCTGCCTGATCCTGAGACACTGCTCTCTGCCCTACCACTTCTCCTGGTGATCAACCCCATCCAGGACAGTCAGGTCACCTGCTCAATACTGTCTTGAAGAACAGGGCTGGAACCACAGCATGTGGCGTGGGCAAACGTTCTTGCTAACTGACCCCAGACCCCTGCTTTTCAAATACTCTCCCTCCTTTCAGTCTTGGCACATCATCTGCCTGTCCCTGCACCTGCCAGGCTAACCCTCTCCATGGGGCTCTAGCCCCGGAGAATTATCCTCCACTTGGAACCCCTCCTCTGCCTGCCCTGGCCATCTCAGTCCCTCCCTAACTTCCAGGCTACAAACTTGATTTCCCAGGTGGCTGAACCAGCACCAAAACTGACTGACCACGGTTTATAATTGTGTAATAATTGTCACTGACGTGGACTCTCAGTCCTCCTAACAGATTTTCACATTTGCATTATTATCCCCATAGCACAGAAGTGGGGTTAGATCCCTCGACAAAGTCACAGGCTAGAAAATGTCAGGGTTAAGATTTGAACTCAGGTCTCTGGCTCCATTATTCACCAGCTATTATTATTCCTATTCCTACTAGAAAAACCAACTTACTTCCTGGGATCGTGGCTCAAAAACCTCATGTGTCTCTTCTCATTAAATTGCCAACCTCCTTAACAGTTGAGGGACACGTGCTTCTTTCCTCTGGGGCTGGTACGGGGCTCTGCGTGGAGGAGGTGCCATAGTTGTGTGAACTCACCAGCCTGGATAACCAGCTCCCTCCCCTGGCCAAACTTTCTGCAGAGGTGAGGGGTCCTGGCCCTGGAAGGAGAGGGCTTTGCCCCTACCCCTGTCCCTGGCCCTGGTCTTACCCCGGAGGAAGTACTTGAAGGTCTCCTTCATCATTTCCTTTTGGATCTCAGGGTGAGTGATGGCGTTGAGCAGCTGCCGCCGGTCAGGCTGGTTAAAGATCAGGTCCCCCAGGACCTTGCGATTGATGTCACCATTCTCCAGCAAGACCTCAGTGCCGAAGGCCTCCACGATGCGCCGGTGCGCGGGGTATCCTGGCTGGACGACTGTGGCAAGAAGAGGAGGCCGGAGTCACTCTCTGGAGCCCTCCAGCCAGCCAGAGGACCCCAAGTGACTAGAGGCAAAATGATGGGGAACCCAGAGTGCTTCTTTCAGGTGGAGCAAAAACAAATGAGGGGAAGGAAAGCAGGTAAGGAAAAGAGCAGAGCGCACAGGTAACAGGGCAAGGTGGGGCGGGGGTGGGGCTTCTAAAGAATGGAAGAGCAAAGAGCAGGCAGGGCGGGCAAGCATGGGGCAGGGGCAGGACAGGAAGTCAGACCAGGGCCCACAGGAGCCTTCCTCTCCTCTGACACTTACAAAAAGGGAAGCACAACAGAAGAAAGGAAGCACAGAGGAGCTGCCAGGTACAACCCCCAACGGTCCCCTCCAACTCACCATGCCGGGCAATGATGTCCACGTCGATCACCGCACAGCCCAGCTGCTGGAACACCTGGATCACCGAGCTCTTGCCAGAGGCAATGCCCCCTGTCAAGCCCACCAGGAACATCTTCCCGGGAAAGAGGGAGGTCCGAGAGATTACGGAGCCAGAGCCGGGAAACAACTGCAGAGTAGGGCAAGCTCAGCCGATCAGGATGGTCACCAGAGGAAAGCCAGCAGGACCTGCCTGTCGGAGGTGAGCGGGCCTGATCAGTTTGGGCCAAAACAACTGGGAGAGAGGCAGCCACAGCCCAGCGAGGCAGGGTCACACCCTGAGCTTAAGGAGCTTTGCAGCCATCCGGAAAGGAGAAACCCTCCAGGAAAGGCATCCAGTATTTTTTAAAAAACATTCATAAAGAGGGCAAACTAACACTGTAAATTTGGCAATGAAAATGCTGAGCAGGCAGAACAAGGCCAGGTACTTTCCAGAGGAGGCAGTGTCCTGCTGCAGGCAGACTTCCTATGGAAAGGTGTGGAAAGGAGACAGACAGTTGTCCCTCTTTGGGGAACCCAAGGCACTTTTCAGATTCCCACTGGCCTCCACTTTCTAGCCTGGGACACTGACGCTCAGGGAGAGAAATGGCTTGCCTGCAGCCACCCAAGTGAGTTGCAGGAGAGACCACAATAGAGTCCAGCTGTTTGGGCCCTCTTTTGCCCAAAAGGCCCCTCCCCACAGAAGGTCCCAATGCACCTTGAGCACCCACTCTAGGACTGGCTGGGTGGCTAGTCTAGACTGACATGCACAATTCTTCTCCTCAGCCAAGAGGTGGCCCAGATGGTGGCAGCAGTGTCTTGGTGGCCACTAAGCCTGACGTTTAGAGAAGTACAGACCTAGCCAAGAAGGAAGGTAAGGAATAGGATGACAGGCTGGGTGGTGGCGGCAGTGTAACTCTGAGCTCAGTGTCATGGCTTGTGGCTCCCTCAGACCAAGCAGCAGCAGCACAGCACAAAGGTTAAAAGCATGACCTCTTCCAGTCCGGCTCCTCCACTCACACGCTGCGCAACCCTGGGCAAGTCACTTGCCTCTCTAAACCTGTTTTCTCATCCACGAAATGAGGTTTTGTGGATCACAGGGCTGCCTCACAGGGCTGTTGTGCAGACTGAGTGAGAAAATGCACACACAGAGCTGGGCGCAGCGGTATGTGCCTGTGGTCCCAGCAACTCAGGAGGCTGAGGCAGGAGGTCACTTGAGCCCAGGAGTTCGAGGCTGCGGTGAGCCATGATGGTGCCACTGCACTCCAGCTTGGGAGACAGAGCAAGGCCCTGTCTCTAAAAAAATAAAAAGAACAAAAGAAAGAAAAAAAGGAAATGCATACATAGCCCATGGCACACTGCCTGGTAAGTGGCAGATGACTAAGAAATAGAAGTAAGGATGGTGGAAAGTCGGGGTTACAGTTACACTGCAAGGCACAGAAACAAACAAAAAAAAAGACTTTCATAATGTCATGTCCATATTCCTGCAACCTCAGACTGTCATATAACAGACTTTTTAAAAAGTCATGTTGCATTTTCTGCAGTAAATGGGGTTACCGTATCTTGGACTTTGCTCCCAGGCTAGAAGCAATGAAATCAAAGCCAGGTCTCTCACCCCTCCTTCATCATCCTCAGATCACTTCTCTGAAACCTTGGAATCTGTCAGAGGACCTTTTTCTTAAATGGCAGATTTACTGTCCTAATTACACTTTGCTTGAGCTTATACTGAAATCAGTTTGCCTCCCCTGAGAACACACCAAGCGACACAGAGGCAGCCGCTGGGATGTGGCTGAGCAGGTACACAGCTTGGGGCAGCGGGGGACCAACCCAGAAATTTAAATCTGCCGCAGCTCATTCTCACCCAGGGTGCCGGGGTGGAGAGAGAATATCCATCACAGAATCACCATCCAAATGGAAAGACTAACTACACTATACAACCATTTCGAAATCATTTCTCCTCAATCTCTCTGAGGCTAGAGTCGCCCCCAGGTAGTCTCCCTTTAAGTTACAAAAAGAGGAGTTAAAGGCAGGGTTCAGTTGTAAAATAAAGAAAGAAAAAGTTGGTCCTTTTAGCCAAAGCTTTAAAACAGAAAATCCAGGAATGGCATTTTTAATCCCACTCTGCACCGTTGTTCCTAAAGCAATGTGAGTCTGCTCCTCTTCTGCCAAAGACCAATCTGGAGGAACAGGAGAGGGACTTCAGAACATGCCAGGCCCGGTGAAGAGGCAAGGGCCAGTTTCCCACAGGCCTGACCTCTCGTCATAGAAAGCCACAGTCACCCGGTCACCCCACCTTGCCAGGCTCAGCTGAAAGGGCTGAACAGACCTCAACACCCCTGTACAGAGATGCCCAAGCCCCTCCTTGGGGTTGAACCAGAATCTCCAGGGACAGAGCTGCCCAGGCAGTCCTCATGTGTAGCAAGGCTTAGGATAGATTCTAACTTTCTCTTACAGTGGTAGAGACTAAGCACCAGAGAGGGGAAGGGACTTGCTCAGGCCATAGCTATTAGCAAAGGCTAGATGGAATTCAGGCTTTATAACCCCTAGTCTAGACTCCTGCCTTTAATGTACTCAAGGAATGTTTTTGTTTTTGTTTTTGTTTTTTGAGACTGAGTCTTGCTTTGTCATCCAAACTTGAGTGCAGTGGGTCATCACAGCTCACTACAACCTCAAACTCTTGGGCTCGAAGGATCCTCCTGCCTCAGCCTCACCAGTAGCTGGGACTACAGGTACATACCACCATGCTTGGCTAATTTTTCTATTTTTTGTAGAGACAGGGGTCTTGCTCTTGCTCAGCCTGGTCTTAAACTCCTAGCCTGAAGCAATCCTCCTGCCTTAGCCTCCCAAAGTGCTAGGATTACGGCGTGAGCCACTGCGCCTGGCCTGAAAAATTTATTTACCTTTAAATCAATAAGAAAAAATAAGGAAGGTGAATCTATCTGTAGGCAAATCAAGTCAGAGCCAAAGAGAAATGATTTCGTGATTATTATATTGTTTTCTTCCTGCAGAATGGGGGCCACGGGGCTTGTGGACAGTGACCAGGGCACAGAGTCAATTCTAGGCTCCCGGGGTAACCTAATAAATATCTCCCCCTCTCAGTGTCTTGGATGACCATCTGTGGACACAGACCCACAGCTGCTTGGCCTCCGTCAGGAAGGCCAAGGGGATGGAGGAACACATGCCCAGGGAGGCTCTGGTTCCCTGGCTTCGAAGGGCTGGACAAATAACAGCTGTTCCCGTCCAACAAGCCCCTCTGTAACTCGTTCCTCTGTGCTCTGCGGCAACAATGTCTGAGACCTCTTGGGTAAACAAAGGAGAAAACAGGTCTCGACCCTCGGGAAAATGAAAGACAGACAGTAACAAATGAAAACAGCTGAGACGAACAGACTGCTGCCGGTGAGCCGGAGGGGTGGGGGCACGCGCCTGGGCCTGTGTGTGAGTGCCTTCCCACTCACCCTGCTGCTCACAGATCTGTGGACCTGCTGGGGGAGGGAGCTACGGCAAGCGAGACTCCGCTGTCCTCTCAAGGCTCAGCAAGGAGGCCTCCACATCCCACCTAGACCTGCCCGGCAGCTCCCCAGCCAGGCACACATGGACAAATGACGACCATTGTTCATGACCCTCTTCCTGCTCTGGCTCAAGTCAGCATTCTCCAGAATCCACTTGTTTCTCTCATTCCACTGCCACTTACGCAGGAGCAGCAGGTCCCTTACAGCAACTGCTAAACCTGGCTGTGATCTGAATCCCCGGACAAACTTTAAAAAAGGGACAGGAAGCCCGGCTGTACTCTAGCCTAATGAATCTGAACCGGCCAGGCCCAGAACCACTGCTAACATGGAAGGCTGTGGACTGGATACTGAGAGGCCTGAGACCCAGTCTCTGAACACTGTCATAAAACTACCCGTGTCACTGCAGGAAGCCTTCTCACCAGCCTGGCTCGGGGGGGGGGGGGGGGGGGGGGGTAAACCAAAAATTAGGAAAAGCTTAGCCCCAAACCCAACCCGCCGAGGGGCCGCAGTAGCCACCCCGGTCA